>JAAGKR010007104.1:17500-38833 GCA_011419295.1 Clarias macrocephalus | reverse complement strand
AGAGAGAGAGAGAGAGAGAGAGAGACAGTGAGAGAGACAGAGACAGAGAGACAGAGAGAGAGAGAGAGAGAGACAGTGAGAGAGAGAGAGGGAGAGACAGAGAGAGAGACAGAGAGAGAGAGAGACAGTGAGAGAGACAGAGGGAGAGACAGAGAGAGAGAGAGAGAGAGAGAGAGAGAGAGACAGTGAGAGAGACAGAGACAGAGAGACAGAGAGTGAGAGAGAGAGAGAGAGAGAGAGAGAGAGAGAGAGAGACAGTGAGAGAGACAGAGAGAGAGACAGAGAGAGAGAGAGAGAGAGAGAGTGAGAGAGAGAGACAGAGAGACAGAGAGAGAGACAGAGGGATTTCTGTTCCTTGAAAGAACAAAGGCACGTGTACTTGCAATAAACCTTTAGAATCTTATTTTGCATAATACATAAAATAATCTGTTAGTACAACACACTGGAAGTAACGTGTGTTTATTGAAGAGCTTTCTTAATTAATTTCTTGTCCCAGATTTACAGAGAACGTGTGTGACGAACGATTCTAAAATGAATCATTCACACGGTGTGACTCCTTTCTGGGTCATTAACTGAATCAAATGTTGTTTTAGGTCCCTCTTCCTATTTTTTTCATATACACGCTAACTTACAATGCAGTTTTATTGCTCTACTACATAGTTCTGTCTAATCTACGACACTTTCAGTGAATCAAAAGAGTCAAAATGCTTGGTTTACCCAATGCAGAACATGAATGATTCATTTCAGTGAATCAAATGAGTCAAACATGTTTTCTTGTGCCCTAAGTCACATGGGACCCCCCCATGACCCTGAATACAGGATGAAGCGGTACAGATGATGAGTGAGTGTAATGAAATGATTCATTTCGGTGAACTTGGGTTTTCTACCTTGCTTTCCAAATGTGTGTTTGCGTATTTAAGCATTTGAGTCCTAAATGTTCCCAGTGAATCAAATGAATCCTAACGTTTGATTCACTGAAATCTAAACTCAAACCAGTGAAATGAGTCTAGATGGCTTCACTGAGGCAGATTGCTGCTATATTTACTTGTTAAGCAGCAGATTGGAAAATTGATTATTCAGAAATTAATCATTCATATTAAATACGAAATTTCATTAAGCAAATCAAACTTTGTTTTTATAATATAAGGGGATACAGTGGGGTGGGTCACACATGAAAAGTATATTTTGTTTTCAGGTACACACTAAGAGAAGCACAGATGATTTTCCACTTGGCTTTCCATCCTCTGTTTAGGCTGTGCATTTTTAAATACACGACTCCAAACATTTCCAGTGAATCAAAAGAACTGAGCAATCTTAAATGAATTTACTTTCCAGTGAATTAATCAAAAGTCCTTTATTATTATTATTATTATTATTATTATTATTATTATTATTATTATTATTATTATTATTATTATTATTATATTTGATTATTGCACATTTTACACAATATTAAACATTTATATATTATCTGCACATTATGACATTTCCAATGAATCAGAATAAAGTTTTGTATGATCTACACTTAAGAAAGAATCAATTCACTAAATTATCAAAAAATATTAATATGTTAATCCATCCAACCATTGTCTTTATTCCTTTTTTTTTCAACACAGAGAGAGAGACATATAGGGGAGTATATATTATTAATAATAAATAAGTATGTATATATTTACTTATTTATTTTTTATGTGTAAATATTTATTCAAACTTTTATTTTCCGTACGTGTATATATATATATATATATATTATTACTAATAATAAATATAGTATATAAATATATAATTAATAATAATTAGGTATGTGTATATTTACTTATTTATTTATTTTTATGTGTATGTGTATACATATAAATAGTTTCTAGAGTAGTAAACTGATGATTCACTTTAAATGATATTGAATCACTCACATGAAAACCTCTGATTATTCAAATTACTAAAGTGAGACTTAAACCCCATCACTGAAGCAGATTATATTTATATTTATTTTTCATAAATCATTTCTAAATTGATGAGTCATTTTGAGTGACTCCTATAGTATTCCCAAATTTATCTCTCTTTTTTTTTTCAGTAGTTTGATTCACATGAAATAATCAAATCCATTAAGGGTAAGAGCCTGGACATCATCACACCCTTTGGATTCCGTGTGCCAATAAATTTGCATTGGTGTTTGTGGGTAAACAAATAAAATAAAGAGACAGAGCACAAGTGATGCCAGGTCACATGATGAAGCTGACTTGCGGATTGGAGGTGTAGCTCAGTGGTCGAGGCGTCAGTCTACTCATCAGGAGGTCGCAGGTTCAAACCCCAGCACCACCTAGTTGTCAGTGTCGAGGCCTTCAATCCTCACCATGCTCAGATGTATAATAAGATTAGAAACAGTAAGTCGATCTAGATAAGGGTGTCTGCCAAATGGCTGTAGGTTTAATCTGTTTCACTGAGCACAGATGACCATGTTAATGTTATATAATATAACTGTTTGACCAAAAAAAACTCTATTATATGAATCTGGAAGGATATCGCTGAACTGTCAGCTTCACTAAAGTAATGCGGTTGGATATGATCTGAAATCAGTTAAACACTTGGGGAAGTTGCATCGGAAAAGTAAATAAATTAAAGAAAAATGTTTAGTAGAAATCAGATGAGAGCTCACAGGACTGGGACTAAACAGCTGAGAAAATGTCCATGAGAAAATCATCAAAGAAAAAAACGGCTTTAGTTTGTAAGGGAGAATAAAGACTCGACTTTGGAGCGATAGAAAAAGGTCATGTGACCTGATGAGTCCAGACTTAGCAACGTCATGTGGAAATAAAATGTAGTCACATGACCACCTGAATGTACTGAATCACCAGCACATCACATTAGTACAAATTTGACTATATACTGTTATGGTTGAAAAAACTTTCTCAATCGTTTTCATCAGTCTTCACCTACAGTATGTGTGAAACATTCGCCGTTGTTTCAGCGGGCTTGGTCTTTTACGTCCTGCTGTCGTTCCCGGGGTTGATTTGCATATCTCTCTGATGTGAGTGTGAACATGTGGTCGGACGTGTCGACGTTTCTTGGTGATGATTGGAGAACTGGCTCTAACGATTCATCATCTTCACAAAGCGAAGATGTAAAAGAAGACAAATGGGCGAGATTAAAACCGACTGTAAATTATGGAGGACGCAAGAATTTGCTTATGGATGTAAATTATTCATGTAGATACAATTAAGCTGTAAAAAAAAAAAAAAAAAAAGGAAAAAAAAGTACTGTTACTGTTAGTAAGGTGCACATGATACAGAGTTTAAAAATAAATAAAATAAAATAAAATAAAAACACTGGATGTGGAGATTCTGTCTGTAAGCCGGTCGGTGAGGGCTAGCTAAATTTTTAATAAGACTTTTGAAATAAAAACAACTCTCCTGTCGACCGCTGCTCTGGGTCCTGTCTTACTCTGTCACCACACACACACACACACACACACACACACACATACGTACACTTCCAAAGGAAAGCATTCTCTGTGGCCAGAGATGAAGCACAATGTGAAGAGACTGGGACTGACAGTTACTAAGACTCCAGACAAAACACACACACACACACACACACACACACACACACACACACACACACACACACACACACACACACACACACTCTCTCTCTCTCTGTGAAACTGACCAGTGAAGACATACCACATATGGCCATCAAACACATAGATGTGAGAACAGACATCTTTTCTGATCTCAGAAATCCAATTTTCTTTCTTTTTTTTTTCTTTCTTTCTTTCCTTTTTCTCAGCTTTCGTGGTGAAGAGGAAGGCTCCGGAGCTGCCCTGTTTTCTCTAGATCAAGCAGATCTCTGGCTCCGAGATGCACAAATTCAGTTAAGACGCAGCAGATGATGCAGTTTAAAGATGCAGCCGCTGTTTCTGTTCCACGTGCCGTCTAATAAGATCGTCTGACCCATCTGCTGGAAATCTGGAGATCTGACTGAGCGCCGCTTCCGTCGCAGATTTAGCACCAAGAACAGCAGACGTGCGCTCGGATCTGCTGCAATTTGGACAATTAGAATCGTTCGGAGTACAGAGATGGTGGAGGCAAAGCTGTTGGATTCATATAAGAGGAGGAGAAATAAAGTTTTGGTGGAATTAGTGGCGTTAGTGGAGAATAAAATGATTCGTATCAGAGGTTTCACCGGGGTTAAAACTTTCAGCGTAAAATGACCTCTGAGTGTGAGGAAGCGCCGACACTGGAGACTCCTTCCAGACATTTTAATTAAACTTCCTTACTGAAAACAAGGGCATGCGGTTTATTTTATTCTCCTTATGTGCTTTGTGTAAATGCGGCACATGGTGTAATAATGAAACACCTGCATTACAGTCAGAGCTGCTGTTGTGGAAAATAAATCAACTCCTTCTGGCCAATCAGATTCCAGATCTCAATAGTCCTGTGTTGTGACATGAATCATGTGGATGCTTTTGTCTCCAGTGTCGCCGTTTAGTCAGAGGTAGTCCGAGGTAACGCTTCCCTGAATGTTCTCCAGGAAGGGGGAGGTAATGCTACATAACAAAATCCAATGTTTTTTTCTCTTATTAACTTATAAGAAATGAAAAGTAATAATTCCGGTGAAGGAGCGACATTTGTTCGGTGATGTCCCACTGCGGTAAACGCAACAATAAATGGATTAAAATTTCTTTTGTTTCTGTTGTATAAGAGGAACAAATCTTTCCCTGATTTCAAACATATGCAGCGTGTTCAGAAAGTCTCTCGGCAGCGTCCGCGTGGAGTCTCAGTACGTCGGTGCGCTGACGCGCTCTTGTTTGGCTCCGCCAGTCTGTTGTACGTCGGCTGTGTATTTTCGCGTGAGAACGTTAACCATCAAAAAACGAGTTTTTCTAATGGAGCCAAAGTCTTTACAGCTGCCGATAAAAACACAGATTTAGTTTGTTGGAAAATTCCAAGCAGCTTTTCTGGAGACAAGAATACACACTGCGATACTGAGCCAGATTCAATATATTATAAACGCATAGGTGAGAATAATAATGAGTGTCTTTTCCCATAAGCTACTCTTATGGTTATTGCAATAATGATTAGACTTTTTTCTCATATGTACATTACAGCACAGTTCAATTATTTTTTTCACATATCCCAGTTAGGAAGGTGCGGTCAGAGCGCAGGGTCAGCCAGGATACAGCGCCCCCTGGAGCAGATAGGGTTAAAGGCCTTGCTCAAGGGCTCAACTGTGGCGGTGCTACCGCAGGGCTCAAACCCCCGACCTTCTAATCAGTGACCCACAGCCTTAACCAGACGAACCGATTGAGTTTCTATGGTTTCTAAGGCCAGTTCCCAAACACAGCCCTGGACTGATTTCTAGATTGGTACATTTGATAAATCATGAACCGAAAAAAGACACACGGGTGAATATACAGGAGAAGATCATCTATTTGAAACAGAAATAAATGAATAAATGCTACCTCTATGATTTCATCTACTGCCTGCGCAGTCGCATAGCGGGTGGCAAGTGTCGCATCTCCCCAAGGGAATAAAGATCCATCTCTCTATATTAAGGCACTATTAAGGGCACAGCCAAATTCTAACTCGTAATATTGGATCTTTGAGATGCAACCTGTCCCATTCTGAATAAGTGAAAAAGCCTTAATGTCCTGCTGAGAAACCAGAGCCAGCAGCAGTTTAGATCCAGTTTGGCAGAGTGCAAAGCGAAACATTACTTTTTCCCCTTTTTTTTTTTTTTTTTTTTTTTTCGCCCTCCCCACCCGGAAACCAAGTGCGCCGATTTATATTCTTGAATTTCTCCAAGCATATTTATAGGCCTTACATTCACCCTTTGAAATGGGTTCAAATGCAAACTGTAGATCTTCCCTGGCATGAATGTAAGTCTGCTAAAATCATCAGTATATCTCCCTGAGATCTTTTGAGAGCATCCTGCTGGGAGTAGCACATGGTTAGCATTCGCTATACATTATTGATAGTATTCTGCTCGCACACTGACGACTCTTTTCTTTTTGAAGAAATGAAACATGTCCAATCCGTGACTCGGCTGCTGCGAAACGTTTATCTTGCACGAGAAACAAATGGAATCAGATTCCGAGCCCATATGCACTCTGGTTACATTTATATAATAATAACAATATATAGCATATATTACGATTCATAATCTTGGGTTAACATTGATGAAATTCCTTCATCAATCTTTCCCCCATCCCTCTATCCAACTGTTTTGATCAACCTACATCAATTCCCTTCATCCATCCTCCAGTATGCTCACTAACACTCTTCTAATCTCCACAATCTTTCTCCCAACCTCCACTTTCAGTCTGTTTCTCATGACCTATTCCATCTTTTTACTGATCTGCTCTCCCATCATCTATCTTCTCCATCAGCTTTCTTTCTTCCCTTCTCAGGTGGCTTCATATCCATCCATTCAGCTTCCATCAGCCTGATATTTATACCTCCATCCTTCCTGCTCAGTCAACCTGCTGCTGATCCCTCCATCCAATCTCCTCTATTGGCCAGCTTCCAATCCCTCCATCTTTACTTCCTATTCTGTCTTCATCCTTTATTACTTAATCAGCTGCCCTTAATCCATCCATAAAATCATCTTTATCAGCCTGTTTCCAATCCCTCCATCTTTCCCACCTGATTAGCTCATTTCAATCCTTTTCCCCATTAGCTTGCTCCATTTCTCTCTCCATCCATCCTCCTTCATCAGCCTTACTCCTCTCACATCATCAGCCACATTCCTCTGCACTATGCTATCCCTAGCCTTCTCCTTGTCCATTCTTCCTCCTCTATCAGTGTTCTTCATCGCCCTCTATCCTGTCCCCCCCATCAGCTTGCTCCCTCTTCCTCTGTTCTTCCTCTTCTATCAAGATTCTTCATGTCACTCCATCATTCCTCCTCTATCAATGTTCTCTATCTCACTCTCCCTTAATCCAACACTTTTAACCTTTCCTATTTCTCTCCATCTTTCCTCCTCATTCAGCTTCCTTCTTCCTGATCCATCCATCCTTCCTCCTTCTCTATCGAGCCTTCCCAATCTCCATTCATCTTATTTCCCCATCGGCTTTCCCTGAATCCTCTTCTATCAGCCTTCTCCATCTCCCTCCATCCTTCCTGCTATATCAGCTTGCTCTCTCCCTCCATCATTCTCCTCCCTCCATCAACCTTCTCTCTCTTCCTCCATCCTTTCTCCGCTAACAGTCTTCACCCTCTTCCTCCATCTTTCCCATCAGCCTGCTCCAATTTCTCTCCATCTATTCTATGCTCTATCACTCTGCTCCATCTCTCTCTCCATCCTTTCTTCTCCACTAACGTGCTCTTTATCCATTATCCATTCAACAAGTTCCGTTATCCTTCTCTCTACCTCCTTACCCCCCTCCACTTTTCCTTTTCTTCTTCTTCTTCTTCATCTCTCTTGACATATGTTTATATAATAATCCAAAGCAGATGATAACCCAATGTTCAATATTCAAAACATTGTTTGGTCATAAATCTTGAAATATTCATGAATAAAACCCTGAACGTATCCAGCGCCCCTGGCCTGCTCGCGGAATCGAGGGTGTTAAGTGGAGTATTTGAGCGCCACCGGCTCCCCGCAACTCGATTTGAGAAAATCTCTTTTGTTGGAGGAGGTTCATGTTTACGTATTAAGATGCATTCTGGCAGGAATTCTTTCAAATTTCTTCTTTCTGGAGGTGTGTGTGTGTGTGTGTGTGTGTGTGTGTGTGTGTGTGTGTGTGTGTGTGGAGGGGGAAGAGACGCCCTCAGTGCACCCATCAATCCCTGTGTTCTGGCACAAGGGGTGCCAGCACTAGCCATGGTGAGCCACTTAGTGTTCAGCGCTTATTGATGGGTCACATTAGACTGTATAGCTAAGTCCAGTACACTGTTACTCACACAACACAATGATGTGCAAAGGTGAATCACATAAAAAACCTTTACAATTTCGATATAACTTTTTAATTTATTTATTTTAATCCTGGAACGATCCTGAAACTTATACAACACTGGAGCAATTTCTTTTAAATTCAAATTAAATTGTATTTGTCACATACACAAACATACACAGAGTGACATCACAGTGAAATTCTGATATGAATGTCTGAGACCTACAAATGGAAAGATACAATAGAATAGGTAGATCTTCCTGTCAAAAATAAATAAATAAATAAATAAATAAATAAATAAATAAATAAATAATTTTAATGAAAAGATTTGGGATGAACGTACTAAGCTACAAATTTATAGATTCACAAAGTTACAATAAAATCCAATTAAAATAGAACTAAATATATTTTATAGTAGATCTTCTCAAAGGACAATACTATATAAATGAAACTCAGATATATTTTAGAGTCGCCAATGTGCAGCTTGTATAACAGTGCAGATTTACTGTCCTCTGAAAATAACTCAACATGCAGCCATTATTGTCAAAATAGCTGGCAACAAAAGTGAGCGCACCCTTAGTGATAACAGCTGTAGATCTTAAACCAAGCAAAGTCACATGACCTATTCATCACGTACAGTACATGTGTTTGTCAGTGGCCGAGTACGTCTCCAGACCTGAACCCTATCGGGCACCTGTAGGACGTCCACAATCGGAAGGTGACGCGCCGCCGTGTGTCCGACATCCAGCAGCTCTGTGATGTCATTATGGAGGAGTGGAAGAGGATCCCAGCAACAACATGTGCAGATCCGGTGAAGTCCGGGTCCAGGAGGATTACGGCCGTGTTAGATTACAGCGGTGCTCACATTCAATATTGACACTTTGG
The DNA here is from genome assembly GCA_011419295.1 of Clarias macrocephalus. Lineage (NCBI taxonomy): Eukaryota > Metazoa > Chordata > Actinopteri > Siluriformes > Clariidae > Clarias > Clarias macrocephalus. Next base: position 30,054 of record JAAGKR010007104.1, on the reverse strand, counting down.
ACACAGGTTTAACATGTTCACTTAGAGTGTACTCATTTTCTTCGCCAGTAAATCTCTGCTGCTATACAAACTGCACACCGACTACTCTAAAGTATATCCAAGTTTCATGTCTAGTATTGTCCTTGAGAAAAAAAAAAAATATATATATATATATAATAAAAATGCAAATCATCACTTGAGAAAATAATAACAATGCATTAAAGTTAATGTAAAAAGTAGATCATTTATAACAATTCATAAAATTTTGTCTAATTAACACAATTACCCATATTTCCAGATATATGATAATTTAAAAATGTTATAAGAAATAAAACACTAGGTGTCATGCTGTAATAGGAAAATAATCCACAGCTTAATAGTGTAATAAAGTGATTCGCTGTTCACGCGCCTTTTAAAGTTTTTTTGTTTTTTCCCCACAACAGCACACACACACACATCCTGAGCAATGGTGTGTGATGATTAGCATAAGATAAACAAATAAACAAAGTCCTGTGACACTGGAGACTCCTTTCATAAATACTTAATAAACATGTCTTAACAGAAAAAAAAAAGAAATAAATCCAGCATGTCAAGGATGATACGTTGCTGTGCATGAGAAAACTGATATTGTAGTAGAGTGTATTAGTGAATCATTGTGAGAGCTGTTGTTATGGGAAAAAAAAAAAATTCCGACCAATCAGAGTGCAGATTTTAGGGCTCTATAGAAACATACTGATGGTAAATAAGGCATGCATTATATTTGTAAAGATAATAACAATATTAATAACATACAGCACTGTTATTTATCACATTTGCTTCTTCAAAACATCCTGATCATGAGAAGACATACTGTAGGTGACATTTAACTCTGATAACTTGTGGCTAAACTCAAACTTTGCTTCTGAACATAAAAGAAACAACATGGAAAGATATACGCTGCATGAGATTAGTTTAAATGAGTAAAAACAGTGCATGATGATGTATAATGATCATTTTCTGAAATAAATGTGGAGTCTTGTGGGTTTTCTTTACCTGTAAAATGCTAACAATGATGGGTTTATAGTGGAGTCTCATCTCCTGGAGAGAGAGAGAGAGAGAGAGAGAGAGAGAGAGAGAGAGAGAGAGACCATGGTGTTTATGTTTGGAACAGAAATGTTAATGCAGCAGGGATCTGACATGAACTTAATGATGTTCTTAATATCAGGACCCAAGCTTTCTATTTAAACATATATAGAGAATAAGTCTAATAATAATCATATTCTCCTCTGCCCCAAAGGACAGATGGATGGTGCAGCTGTCAGCACACTGTACCTGTGATAAAAGGAAATGTGAACGAGCGAGAAAAGAGCAGGATCATTGGGATTCAGCCCCAGTCTGGAGAGCTGCACCATGATGAGTAGAAAAGCAGAGCTGATTTCTGACAGCAGGAGGCGCAGGAGGCACGCGCAGAGAGAGAGAGAGAGAGAGAGAGAGAGAGAGAGAGAGAGAGAGAGAGAGAGAGAGAGAGAGAGAAGGGTGGGGGTGTACAAAACCACTATAACCAGGAAAAAGCAAGGGGGGAAAAACTTGTAAGATAATAATAATAATAATAATAATAATAATAATAATAATAATAATAATAATATTATTATCATTATTATTATTTAAATGTCAAAAGATATTAACTTCACGGTTTAAATTTTAAGCATCTTTGCAAACGAAAAAAATATTAAATGTTCAATAAAATCAAAGTTAGTTTCATAGATCAAGAAGAAGAAGAAGAAAACATTTATAAAGTGGGTTATTTCCTAAAAATTATTTATTCTTATGTATTTACCTATTTATTAGACTTTTTATGCTTTTATTAAAACAAATTAAATCATTTGGTTGATAAATAAACTTTTTTGTTTGTTTCTTACCCTTATTATGGGTTACATGTACACACTTATTTTACTGTTTTGTTCATTCGTTCATTCATTTATTCATTCATTGGCCCTTTAATGTGTTTTATTGAAACAAATTAAACCATTCAGATGATAAATAGAGAAACTTTTTTCCCATGTATACATTTATTTAACGTTGTAAAATGTTATTTATTTATTTATTTATTTGAACTGTTTATTTTGCGAAACGAGAAACTATTTCTTTCTCTTGTTTTGTGCTACGTGTATACATTTATTTTACATTTCATTAATTATTCTAATTTAAAACATCTTGAATTCTAGTAGAATAAACTCTGTGACGTAGGCACTGAATAAAAAAACACATTATAAATAATAATAATAATAATAATAATAATAATATGAGTATAGAATGGTGAAGGGGGGGGGGGGTAAGTGATAGTTTAGGACTCTCTCTCTCTCTCTCTCTCTCGGGCTGATCAGAGGAGCTGCGGCTCTGAGCGTCGCGGTGGGCGGGGCTCGGCACTTTTCTCGCCGCTTGTGGGCGTGCCTCTAATCAGAGTGGCGTCGCGCGCGTCTAACGGCAGCTCGCGCTCCGTCCGCGTCGTGAGCTCTGATTGGCTCCTGAGGGCGCGAGCGGGGACAAAACCCCGAACAGCCGCGCGCTCGAGCCTCAGTAGCGCCGCGAGCTCTCGGTGAGCGGAGACCGGAGCAGAGCGGGACTGAATACCCGGGACTAACATCATCACCATCATCATCATCACCTTCATCATCATCATCAGAGATAAACGCCTGGATTTCTTTCCTTCTTTCTTTTACTCTGTGGATTATCATATATATATTTTTTAAATTCTTAATTCAACCTAATTTTTTTCCTCCTGTTTATTTTTGAACTGTTTGACATCAAAGGAATGCGCGCTCCTGCATCATCAAAACATCCACGTCGAGTGTGAAGCAGAGATTTTTGTTTAGTATTTTTGTTTATTTTCTTCTTTGTTGTTTGTGATGTGAGACGTCTGCTCCGGACATCATGCTTTTCAGGCACTGAAGGAAACAAACAAAAAAATATTTCTACAATTCCATGGACATCTCTCTCCGGTTTGTTCCGTGATGAGTGCTGCTGTGTTGCGCGCGCCTCTGCGGGGGTAATTTGTATCTCTGCCCCCCCCTCCCCCAGCCCCCCCTACAAGTTCTGCATATTTTTTTTTTTTAACAAAAATAATAATTTCTATAGATAAATATATATTTTTGTCTTTATCCCTGAGGATAAGTTTACTGGACATGGAGATGCTCTTGCTGTGGTTCGTGCTGTGTCTGGCGCACAGGGTCGCCTCTCAGATTCGTTACTCGGTACCGGAGGAGACGGACCGCGGCACGTTCGTGGGCAACATCGCCGAGGACCTGGGACTGGACCTGACCAAACTGGCCTCCCGACGCTTCCAGACGGCACCGGGGTCACGCGGGAGCCCGTACTTGGACGTGAACGTGGAGAGCGGCGCGCTGCTGGTGCGAGAGCGCATCGACCGGGAGCGCGTGTGTAAGCAGAGCGCGTCCTGCGTGCTGCACCTGGAGGTGTTCCTGGAGGATCCGCTCGAGCTCTTTCGCGTGGAGGTCGAGGTGACGGACGTGAACGACAACGCGCCGAGCTTCCCCGAGAGCGACGTGACCGTGGAGATCAGCGAGAGCGCCACGCCCGGGACGCGTTTCCCGCTGGAGGCGGCTTTCGACCCGGACGTGGGCAGCAACGGGCTGAGGACGTACGAGATCACGGCGAACGGTCACTTCGCGCTCGACGTGCAGACGCAGACTGATGGAAACAAGTTCGCAGAACTCGTGCTTGAAAAGCCTTTGGATAGAGAGCAGCAGGCGGTGCACCGGTACGTGCTCACGGCGGTGGACGGCGGGCAACCTGCGCGCACGGGCACTGCGCTCTTAGTGGTGCGCGTTCTCGACTCGAATGACAACGTGCCAACGTTCGACCGGGCCGTGTACTCTGCGAGCCTGGCCGAGAACGCGCCCGCGGGCACGCTGGTGATCCAGCTCAACGCCACAGACTCGGACGAGGGCTCCAACGGCGAGGTGGTTTACTCGTTCGGCAGTCACGTGTCGAGCCGCGCGCGAGAGCTGTTCGACGTGGACGCGCGCACGGGCCGCATCGAAGTGCGCGGCGAGGTCGACTTTGAGGAGAGCAGCCTGTACCAGCTCTACGTACAGGCCAAGGACATGGGGCCGAACGCCGTGCCCGCGCACTGCAAAGTGCTCGTCAAAGTCACGGATGTCAACGACAACGCACCGGAGATTGCCTTCAGCACCGTGACGGAGTCTGTGAGCGAGAGCGCGGCACCGGGCACCGTCATCGCTCTGCTCAGCGTCACCGACAAGGACTCTGGAGATAACGGGAGAACGCGTGTGGAAATCCTCGGCGACGTGCCGTTCAGGCTCAAATCAGAGTTTGGGAACTACTACACGGTGGTGACGGACGGCCCGCTGGACCGCGAGGTCGCCGAGGCGTACACGGTGACTGTCACGGCGCGTGATGGGGGCGCACCGCCGCTCTCCTCCAGCAAGTCCGTGGAGGTGCGCGTCTCGGATGAGAACGACAATGCGCCCGCGTTCTCGCAGGCCGTCTACGACGTGCACGTCACAGAGAACAACGTGCCCGGAGCCTATATTTACGCAGTGAGCGCACGGGATCCGGACGCAGGAGACAACTCGAGAGTGACCTATTCGGTGTTGGATCGAGAAATCCTGGGCATGTCCGTGCTCACATACGTGTCGGTGAACCCGGAAAACGGCTACCTGTACGCGCTGCGCTCGTTCGACTACGAGCAGCTTAAGGAGTTCAGCTTCACGGTGGAGGCGCGGGACGCGGGGAGCCCCGCACTGCACTCGAACGCCACCGTGCACGTGGTGGTCGTGGATCAGAATGATAACGCACCGACGGTGGTCGCGCCTCTGGGCAAAAACGGGACAGCCAGAGAGCCTTTGCCGCGCTCAGCCGAACCGGGATACCTGGTCACACGGATAGTCGCCACGGACGCGGATGACGGTGAGAACGCGCGACTTTCGTACAGCATCCAGCGCGGGAACGAAGACGGATTGTTCCGGATGGACTGGCGCACGGGGGAGTTGCGCACGGCTCGCAGGGTGTCCGCGGCCAAAAGGGACGCGCAGCAGCACCAGCAGCGGCGCCTCTACGAGCTGCTCGTGGAAGTGCGCGATCACGGGCAGCCCCCGCTCTCGTGCAGCGCCGTAGTTCAGGTGGCTTTAGTGGACGGACTCCCCGCATCGGCTTCGGCGGAGGGACGCGGCGGAGGAGGTGGGGCAGGAGGAGAGCGTGAGCGCGGCGGCGCGGCCCGAGCCAAGGATGCCAGCCTCGACCTCACCCTGATCCTGATCGTCGCGCTCGGCTCGGTGTCGTTTGTCTTCCTGCTCGCCATGATCGCCCTGGCCGTGCGCTGCCGCAAGGACAAGAAGCTGAACGTGTACGCGGGCTGCAACGCGTCCTGCTGCTTCTGCTGCGGCCGGCAGGCGCGCGCGTCCCGCGGAGTCAGCAGTGGCAACGGGAGCAGCAAGAAGAAGCAGAAGAAGCAGAAAAAACTCAGCAAGTCGGACATCATGCTGGTGCAGAGCGCGAACTCGGCAGAAGTGAGCGCGCACGCTGGAGTTGGCTGTGGAGTCGGGAGCGCGCAGGTGCCCGTGGAGGAGTCCGGGAGCTTCGGTTCGCTCCGACGCGGCCAGAACTACTGCTACCAGGTCTGCCTCACTCCCGAGTCCGCCAACACCGACCTGCTCTTCCTGAAGGCATGCGGGGCGGGAGCGAGCCGCGCGGCCACGGACACCGAGCACAGCCCGCGAGGGGGGATACACACCGCGTACACGGAGCAACAGCAGCCGGACATCATCTCCAACGGCAGCCTTCTGTCCAGCGAGGTAATCACAATGAACAGCGTTATTAGTAGTAGTATTAGTAGGAGTATTATTAACTAAGTTATATAGTCTGGCATTTATAACTATTACACTTAAGATATAAAAGTTACATGTTTAATAACAATAGGGGGGGAAAAATCATCCCATGCAGTGATCATGATTATTCTGTAGGATAAAATAAAGCTGCAGAGCAAATGACCTGAGATATTTGATTAACGCTATAAAAAGTTAAATTGAAGTGTTAATTCAGCACTGTAAAAGCTAATGCAACTCTATAGGGGGTAAATGAACACTTTCTGAATTTTAGTTCACAGTACTTTAGTCAAAGTTCCTCTAAAAGTCGTCTCACACTAATGTCTGTTAGGGACAACAGGAGCACTGAAAGCACTTTCTTTTGCTCGAACACACTAAAAACTAACTTTGATGGTGTTCAAAGTTTCCACTGTAGTTGTGAATCTAACTTGTGCATACAATTATTATGGCACTAGAGCACAGAGTTTTCCCAAACTGTTTTTTAGAAAAATAAATGATTTCTGAAAGAATCCCCAGATTCGTAGAGCTTTGCTATTTCTTCCAACAAAAATAAAAATAATCAGCCATTTTGTTTGTTACAAGACTTCGATTTGCCTAGCAATAATGTAGTTCAGTAAAATGTCTCACCTGATTGTTTTTCTGTTTATTCGTTTCAAAATAGTTATAAAGTGCCAGAAATGGGGTTGCATGTACATTTTATGTTTATTCTCTAAAACAAGTGTAAAACAAGAATCAAGATGGTTTCCTGGAACAGCATGCATGATGTTAATGCAAGATCTGAAATATATATGATATATATATATAATGTGTGTATAGTATGTGCAGTTATATAGAGGGCATTATGATGTCATATATTATGTCTTTTGTTTTTATTATAATCTGCTGAAGGTCTGAATTAGTCCAGTTAATGAACTGCTATTCAGCTGCTAATAGCCTTGCATATGGGTTTAATGAAGGAAAAGAGAGGGTGGGGGGGGGGGGGAGAAAAGGAAGATAGAAAAATTAAGCTTTTACATCAACCAACACAAATTGCAAATACGGTGGTCTGTGCAAAAACAACACAGATGCATAAAAGCCATTTGTTCCGCTATGAGTCTGTTCTCAGTGTATGTCAGTGTGTAAGGACTTCCTTACACACTTAATAACATCTGTCTCTCTCTCTCTCACTCACATACACACACTCTCTCTCTCTCACACACACACACACACACACACACGCACACAGAGCTGTATTATAGATGCCAGTCACGGTGCTGCGGAGGTTCACAAGAACAAAGATGTGTCTATAAGGAAGCTGCGCTGAATAGGTGCAGGATAAATTCCTGGCGCTCAGGGCAACTGGGAATAAAATCGATTCGTGTTATAATCATTATAACCATCATTATTATTCATTATTACTCTTATTGAAAGCCTCATAGTCTTTATTGTAGTGTCGAGTTTCCTGATACAGCGTTTTAATAAACGGAACATGCAGACGACGTGACGCGTATCCCATCCAGCATCTTTCATTAACAAGACGTTTTTGTTCTCTTCCAGACGAAGCACCAGCGAGCCGAGCTCAGTTACCTGGTGGACAGACCGAGGCGTGTGAACAGGTAAGTGTCACCTTCACCTTCACCTTCAACCTGACCCACATCAGCAGTATGGTGTCTGGTTTTAATTCTAGTTCATTTTTAGTAAGCGATTTCTTTTTCTGGGAATCCGGAGTGTATGCCATGATGGCGGGAATACATTCATTAAAGGATCATGATACATTCACACACAGGGTGAGTTCAGTATAGCATAATGCTCTTGGTATGCATTTGAGAAACCTGAGAACCAGGAGGAAACCCTCACAGATAGAGAGCAAAGAAGACACGGAATTCTGCACTTCCGAATTTCAGGATCGAACCAGGGACCGTGGAGCCGTGAGGCAAATCCAGTCCGCGCTGTATCACCCAGTGCCAATAGTTTTAGTGAAAAGGTAGAGACTGGTGTTTTTTTTTTTTTTTTTTGTCTTTGTCTGAATTAAATTAAAACAGCTCACTGACTCATTTTTTTATGGGATAATGATGAGACAAAGAAAAAATATTCATCCAAAAAGTTGAGTTGAAAATCTAAGGAAAAGAAAATATCAGTGCAATCTATAAAAAAAGAAAAATAATTTTACATTTTATTTAATAAATTTTTATCATCTTTTTGTTGTGTGTGCATTTGTGCTGTAAGAAAGAAAGAAAAACACTAAAAACAAAACATATACAGAATAAACCCCCTTTTTGTTTCTTTTTTCTTACCTTTCTTACTTTGCTTTTTTTTTTTTTCGTACATGTGACCGATCATCACTTAACACTCATGAATTAACGATGCTCGTCTTGGTCTCAAACCAGACCTACAATCCTTTAATCCTGGTCTCATTTCCAATTGAAAAACTTTCCCCTTTTGCTCCACGAGTCCCACAGCGCTCAGCGCCTCGTCTTTCCTTTCCTTCCAGTTCGGCGTTCCAGGAGGCGGACATCGTGAGCTCGAAAGACAGTGGACACGGAGACAGCGAGCAAGGGGACAGCGATCATGACGCCACGCATCGCGGGCACTCCTCCGGTCAGTCCTCTGCGAGTTTTGTCTCGGTTTACACACACTGTGCCGTGACTGCTGCTAATGCTGGCGTTAACGCGTGACAGGCTACTACAGCACTTCATATTAATCTGTATTATTAAAGGTGCTATTTTATGCTGTGGCTAATTATCACAGCTAGAAACAGGATGCTGCAGTATGTGAGACAGGACATTGTGTGTGTGTGTGTGTGTGTGTGTGTGTGTGTGTGTGCTTGATGTAAAGAGACATTTTCTCTACTCCCTGCTGCACAGGGCATGAAATCACTGCTTGTGCTCTGGTAGAGCAGCTTTAATTTGGGATTGCATTTTTGTTTTTGGATGTGAGGTTGGAGGTATTTGTTGAAGAGGGATACAGTCGGTGTGTGTGTGTGTGTGTTTTGTTTTTAAGTGTCAGTTGCTGAGGCTGAATGTATTTTTGACGTGTCTAGGTATGGATTTCCAGATGTAGAAAGGATTTGGGTGGAATTTAAATTTAGGGGATATTCTGGTGGTATTTGGTTTGTTTGTTTGTTTGTTTGTTTGCTTGTTTTAGGATGTTTTTGAATGTGTTTGATAAGTTGTTTGTTTTTTAATGAGTGTTTATTATTTATCACTATTTACAGATAAGTGTGTTTGTTTTGGGTTTGCTTTGGTTTGTTTGTTTGTTTGTTTGTTTTTAGGATGAGTTGTAGGAGGTGTTACTGTTGTTTGGTATTCAGTTCTAGGGGTTGTGTTTCGAAAGACATTTGACGTTTAAGTCATATTCAGTTGTAAGTGTTTTAGGTTGTGTTTGGTGGAAAGAGGTGTGGTTTTATGCAGTGTTTACTCATAAGTGGTGTGTTTATGGTGGTATTTAATTGTTCAGTATAATATTGGTTGTAGCAGGTGAGTTTATATGTTGTTTGGTTGTAGAGGGTGTGTATTAGGTGGTATTTCGTTACAGGATGCGTGTTTTAGGTGGTATTTTGTTTAGGTGGTATTTTGTGCTCTGGGAGGTATTTAGTTGTAAGAGGTGTCTTGGGTGGTACTTTGTTCAAGTAGGTGAGTTTTCAATCATATTTGATTGTGTTTTAGGTGGTATTTCATGAAAGTATGTGTGTTTAAAGTGGTATTGGGTTGTAAAGGTGTGTTTTGGGAGGTATTTTGTTTATTGTTTTGGTTTGTTGGTATTTTTGTGTTTTAGGTGGTATTCAGTTGTAAGAGGTGTGTTTTGAGAGCTATATAGTTGCTATAGGGCTATGGGAGGTATTTGGATGCAGGTGGTGTGTCTGGAGTTGTATTTTGTTGCAAGAGGGGCTTTGCGTGGTATTTGTTGGTAGGAAGTGTGTTTTGGGTGGTATTTGCTTGTAGGAGGTGTGTTTTAGGTAATGTTTAGTTTTTGCATTCAAGGAGAAATTTGATATTGTCTTTTTTTGTGCAGCAATGTTTGGGTTTTTGGTACTATTTAGATAAGGGGGAGGGGGGCGGGGGGGGGTGTATTCATTTGAGGTAAGAGGTGTTTGTTGATTTTGTTTTGATGTATTTTCCAAGAAAAAAAAAAAAACTTTGGCTTTGAGGAAACTTTTTGTTATTAAAACCTTAAAACGTCACAGCAGGTGATTATTTTTTTCTTTCTTTTTTATTAAAGTTTACCGTTAGAGAGACTTTTGTTGTTTGTGGGTATTTGAATATGTGGTGTTTAGATGTATACTGTAAATGGAAGTTTGCATGTGTTCATAAAGTTTGAATAAAGGGTGTATGTTCTAGAAGTAAACGGATGTTGGAGGTATTTCTGTATGTTGTAGGAATGTGCGTATGTGTTGGAGGTGTTTGTATATTTGGTGTTTGTTGTCCAAATATTTGGGTGTAGAAGTTGTTCTGGTGTAAATGCACGTGTGAAAATATTGGAGTCATTTCTACACGAGGTGTTGGAGTGTTTTTGCTGTTGCCAGTATTTGTATTTGTATTTGGCTAATGACGTAATGATGCATGATTGGATGTAGAAAGTATGTTGTACATTGTGGTATTTGAATATGAAGCACACTGGAAATCCATGTACAGTACTTGGGTGTTTGTAGTTGGAGTGAACTGTATGTGTGCGTGTTGTAGTGTGTGTAGCGAGTGTTTAGATGCAGAAATGTGTGTATAGGAAATGGATGGGGGTATTCTTATATAGTGTGTGTGGTGTTGAAGTAGTTGTGTGTAGAAGGTGTTGGATTTATGGTACAGATGGACGTGTGTGGGTGTTGAGGTGCAGGTATCTGTACGTTGAGGTGTTTGAACATGAAGTGTTTGGATATAGAGCAAGTTTACACAGTATTTGGAGTGTTTGAGTGTAGGAAGTGTTTTAATGTTTGCAGTTGTAGGATGTAGGAGGTTGTCGTAAAGGGTGTTTGGGAGTCTTAAGTATTTATTCTGTTCGACTGTTTGGTGTGTAGTATATAGATGTTGGTGTGGTGTTTAGGATGAATTCTGTGCATCTCTGGAAATGTAGTGATTTTCCTTCTTCTTCTTCTTCTTCTTCTTCTTTTTGTTTTCTAACACGGTGGTGTTTTGATGAACACGTCGGCTCCAAACAGTAAACACGCAAACCTACAGATAGATCTGGGGGGTATTTGCGCTGCACCTGGTCTCGATTAGATAACATCATTGTTGTTTTTGAGAGATGCTCCTGAAACGGTCCGGATCCGGGGTTTAGCGCTCGTCAACATTCCAGGCTAATGCGGACGCTATCTGCCGTCCCCGCGTGCTCATGGGAAACTTTGTTCTGGAACAATGGCCCCTAATCCCAGGGGGTGTAATCCCGTTGTTTGTAAATACTTCTACTTAATGAAGTTCTGCCGTAGCGTGACCTTCACTCGTTCACCGGCCACTCGAGAGACGCGAGGGAATTTAGATCAGGCCGGCGGTCTGCCATGCACTGTGTGGGAACACGACCAAACAGGCTGTGCTGCAAACAAACGAGCAATTCATTGACTACTCACTCCCCCCCCCCTCCTCCTCCTCCTCCTCCTCACCCCCCCCCCCCACTCAGCCCACATTCTGTTGTCCTGCGCTTTTCCCCTGCGCTGGATCCCAAACGGTTCGTCGCTCCCTAGTTAGAAGCACTATATAGGGTGTGATATAACACTTTTGTATACGGGCCAATAAGGAGCCAGCTGGGATTTAGCTCTAGATTTTACAGCCTAGGGAGCGAATTAATGGATTTTGCACCCTACGAAGTGCACCATATGGACACCCTCAGGTTGTGTACTAAATTCAGGGATTCAGGGATTCAGATGCGCACTACCAAGGGTATACATACTGTAGTGTCTCTTCTTCCCTGTACGGCGCAATATACATCTAATAGTCCACTAATATATAATGACACTTCATGTCATTTGAGATTCTTCTCTCTATAAGCGTGAAGTATTTGATATAAATCAAGCAATACTAATATCTTTTCCACTCTATACAGTGCACTAAAAAGCTATTCGAGACCCAGCACTCTTTTTCTTTTTTTTTTTTTTTTCCAATAGAGGTCTGCCGCATGGGGCGTGAAATAATAACGCTTTCTATCCTATTTAGGACACTTCATGTCGAACAAAGTGACTTTTGGGATTTGTCTCCTCTTTCCCTCTTTACGGAAGTGCAGGATGTATGTGAAATGATGTCATTTATCTCATAATAAGGGGAGCAAGTGCAGTACGTCGAGTGTAATATCGCAGCGTTTCCACCCTGTGTAGGGTACATCTCGTTAAACGAGGCACCATCTCGGGATTCATCTGTCTGTTTTATTTATAGCCGAGGTAATGAGGGTTCAAGCGCGAGGATGTAAACAGTATCATCGCGTTTCATGCTGAGGCAGGAAAATAATCACCAACAGGATGGTGTGCTGGAGTAGAGTTACTGGTACAACACTGATGCTGATTGTTTTCCAATAACCTCGCAGGCTGGAAGTGTTTTTATTCCTCTTACAGCGCCTTGCAAAAGTATTCACACCCCTTGAACTTTTCCACCAAACGTAAGTGCATTTTATTTGGGCTTATGTGACAGACAACATGCAATAAATTTGTGATGCAGGGAAAATGTTTGTACAAATAAATATCAGAACTAGTGTATATACTACAGCAATTATAATAATAATAATAATAATAATAATAATAATAATAATAATATGTTTAATTTCCGTTTTTAAAAGAAG
>JAAGKR010007104.1:5000-12500 GCA_011419295.1 Clarias macrocephalus | reverse complement strand
GATTTTTATTCCTGTAAAAATGCTTTGAGACCTCAGTGTCTGTTGTTAAAAGTGGTATAGAAATAAAATTCAATCAAACTGAAGTTAAGTCTCAATAAATTGTTTAATGCTTCAGTAATTTTGTGCAGTTTTACTCTCAAACTTCCTCTTATTCCTGTCGATGTGACTTTTCTCATCTCTGAGCTCAAATTACAGGAAGAACAAAAACAGAAATTTACAGACTCCATCTAAAGTGCAGAGTAAATGTCTTAAACAAATCCCAATAATATTCAACAGCAGTGTGGTGTGATGAAGCAGAGTCACCCGTCTCACCGTGAACAGTATTCATTTCCTAATCCAGCACATTCTCAGGTGTTTTATTCCTCTTACACCACAGCGATTACAATTTGTACTTGTTATTTTACAGTTTTAATTACTTTTAAATGCCGTGGAACATCCATGAATGTTATGAGGTTAGTTTGTGTTATCGATTATATTACAGTAGCTGTAAAGACTCGTTCATAAATTTCCTCAAGTTAATAACATAATAATAATAATAATAATAATAATAATAATAATAATAATAATAATGGGGCTTGTCATATTACTGAGAAATCCCAAAGAAGCGTGTCTTAAAGATTTCAGAAAAATGTATTTAATGTTTGGACTAGAACGTTACAAAGTGCTGACACTGGGGACTCCTTCCACATGCTAATATTACGCCGTAGCACAATTACTTTAGTCAATTAAAAACATTTACATAAACACTGTTCTTCCTTTACCCCAAAAATTAGTCCAGCAGACGCGCTTGTATCCTGAAGCTTCCTTGTTTAAATTCTAAGCTGCAGAGGTATTTGAATTTCGGTCTTTAAATTGATCTAAAATTACATTTAATATTAAAATAATGCATTTGTAAAATACATTCAGGTGTTCAAGGATGATGTTCAGTTCACAATCAAACTTTTAGAAATATAGGTAAATGCTGGAATGTTATGTGGCACGGTGGTGTAGTGGTCAGCACTGTGGCCTGGCAGCTCCTGGGTCAGCGAGGGAGCGAATCGTCCGTGACCCTGTACAGGATAAGTGCTATAGAGAAGGAAGGGAACGTTATGATGACGGCCGACTTTTTACAATTTTCATATCAATACAGCCCTCTAGGCTCCGCTTCCCATAACCTGAGAGTAGAATTGTGGCTAAAAACTGCCCGCTTTTCAAAATCTGTTTATTTGCTTGTTTGATTTGTTGCTTGGTTGTTTGGTTGGTTGGTTGGTTGGTTGGTTGTTTAAAGGAGATAATGAACTTTATTAGTGTTCTTTGATTGTTTTGGTGGTGGAGCATGAATTTATTAGCTCTATGGATCACAAAATGAAGTCCCGGGTCTGTGAGGTGCATCCCGCGGGTCTCTTCTTACAGTTGTGCAAACTCTCTATTAAGAAAGGAACTTTTAACATTGTGCTTTAATAATTATTAGCCTCCGGTCACTTGAGTTAAATCCATTATCTCAAAATGAGCATGCTTAAACTAAATGTTAGCTTAAATCTAATGACGGTTGTAAAAGAAATCAGTGGAAAGTCGGGAATAACACAGTACATCGATAAAAGTTAATTATTTGTACAATGGGGCTATTTGAATAGAAATTAATCTGCACGAGTGGGAATGGATTTGGCTGCGTTAGCTAGATTAGCCTCGAGGCTAAAGAGTTAAACTCCTCCAGGTGGATGGATTACACGTGGAGTGGAAAATCGTGCAAATCTCATTTAAACTTTATGCAGCAGTGTTGACTAGCCGGACCGTCCGCGCGGCACGTTCGCCCCGCGCTTTGTTCGCTCCCTGATTAGTTTTTCCTGACCCTTTTCTCTCTGTTGCTGCAGGAGCGGATCTATTTTCGAACTGCACGGAGGAGTGTAAGGCGCTGGGCCACTCGGACCGCTGCTGGATGCCCAGCTTCGTGCCCACCGAGTCCCGGCAGGGCGCCGACTACCGCAGCAACCTGCACGTGCCTGGCATGGACGCCGTGCCCGACTCTGAGGTATTTGAGGGTGAAGCGTTCACGGGCGATCAGTCATTCTCCACGTTCGGCAAAGCGCCGCTCCACACATACCAACACCAACAGCACCTCCAAGCCTCCACGCTAGACACCAGAGAGCTCCATGCGCTCCTGTCTAACTCGCGCACGCCTTACAAAGCCAACTATCTGTGTGAGTATCCGAGAACAGGCAGAGTGCAGAGCGCCCACTCGTTCTCTCCCTCTCTCTCTCTCTCTCTCTCTCTCTCTCTCTCTCTCTCTCTCTCTGTCTCTTCTTTTCCTTCCCTCTATCCGACCTGCTCAGAGCTAAATTTAGTCACACGGAGCTCCTCCTGTAACCTCTGGCGTGAAGTGCTGTTCGATTTTCCTTCCTTGCCTGCACTCCCTCCCTCCCTCCCTCCCTCCCTCCCTCCTTCCTTCCTTCCTTCATTATATCCATCCATCTCCTTCTCTCTGCAGTAGGCATGTGCTGCTCTTATACCAGATCATGACCACTTTCGTTATCATCATCAGCATCATTATAATCATCAGCATCATCAGCATCATCAGCATCATCATCAGGTTTGCCCGGAGCCGTTTAGCTTAATACATTTCAGCTTGGAGATAAAATGGAGTCGTGTTTTAAGAACACAAACACAGGATCTCGGTTTTCCACAATGATACTTGGGTTGTTTATTCAAATTTAGCCAAAACAAGAAAGACAGATTTCCTTACAGATTTCCTTAAATGGGTCAGACTCCCTCAGGAGCACAAACACTTGCTGGACATTTTCAGCATTTAGGTTCTTTCTGACATTTTAGACACAATGACCTGCTGTATAGCGCATTAGATGAATAAGGATCCGAGGTTAACATGCTGCATTAATCCTACTGCGGCTTCCTCGAAGCAAATCAAAGGTCGCTTTATACAGAGACGTTACAAACTAGACAGCCTTACATGATAGAGTTTACATGATGGAGTTTAATCACATTAAAATAAAAAATGGTAGTAAAAAGGCTTAAGTGCAGAGATAAAACGTCTACTTTACCTCTCAATTCAATTTACTCAAAATACATAAACTAATAAGCTAAAAATGAACTTATCATGAATTTTATCCGTTTATTGATTCTCGCATTTGTTACATAAAACGCGCTTCTTCTGAGCTGCTCTTCAGTCACGCGCCCTCCTGAGGATATTATCTTTTATACTAACTTTAACATTCAAACAGATCCATTCCTAAGAACAGACATGAAACTTTACACCAGTCCGTAATGCAGCCGTAACCCCGCCCCTAACCCCGCCCCCAGAGTTAGAGCTAGTCTTGGTAACTTTTTATATGCAGTAAATTGAATCAGAGAAATTGATGCTCTACATAATACAATATACATTATTTAAGTTCCTGATTTAATTTATACTTGAATGCTTAAAAAAAATTTTTTTTAATGTATATTTAATTTAATTTTATTTTGGCGTTCGAGTCAAACTGGGATTTGTGATGAAATTTCCGGGTAAAAAAAATGTAAAAGTGATTAAAATCTTAGCTGTTGGAAAGCCTTCGATTGGAGCAAAATATTTTATGTACGTCCATGATTGACCATCTCAGGGCTCACTGCAGCGAGTGGAGCACCTGGTCCCCGAAAACCAATAACCATCTGTCTGTGAGAACTGTATACACGATCATTCACCAACACCGTTTGAACATTACAGGATCTCGGCTGGGAGATTTTGCCACATCCGGCGTACGGTCCTGACCTCACACAAACATTAAAGGGATTCCTGGGAGGCCGGGGTTTCTACTCTCTTATTCTGCGCAATCAAAAGTCCCGGTTTGACTTGAACGACCCTCTTTTCTTTATTATTTACTTTCATTTTTAAATGCAGACTCAGTTGCAAAAACTTTCCTAATGCAAAAACCCATATGCCGTCCTCATAAAATGATGAATTAAATCGTTTTCACTGTCTGGCGTGTATAATTTACTGCAGTTACTGGATAATTTCCTAGCACTTAATGGAAAGTATGGTTCAAAAATGCAGAAATGAATCACATTCTAGGAGATATAAGAAGTTAAAAGTCTACAAAAATGTATTATTTAACCAGAAAAAAAAAAAAGAAAATCTATAAGGACTATTACATAAGGCAGACTATAAATGAGATACACAGGATATTATTCTTGCAGATTAAAGCAGCTTTGATACAGTAGCTATATGTTTTATATATATATGTATATATATAGTGCATTGCATTATTTTGCATCAGCGATGACCAGCACATGCCTACTGTACGCCGCACTTCCTTTCATCACTTTTTTTTCCCATCCCTGATTGATGTTAAATAAAATCTTCTCATTTTAAATCCACTGATTCAGATTAATGTTCTAGTTTAGGGTTTAAGACAAGCATTTATAATCCCTGTCGTTCTAGCATATTTATCATATACCAAGATAAATTATTAATCCTTTCTTTATTAACGTTTTAGCATACACATTGAGTAACTAAAACCGTACCTTAATACGTATACTGTATATATTTTCATTATATGTTTTTAAATTATGTTTGTTTATTTATTTTTTTGTTCTGATACTGAAAGTGCTTTTACAGGTTTTTTTTTTTAGACCCTGGGAAGATGAACGGGGGCGGACTTTATTTTGTGTGTGTGTGTGTGTGTGTGTGTGTGTGTGTGTAATGCATTATATTTCGCTTTAGGAATGCGTCTCTTTGAAGAGCGAAAGCATAAAAGGCGTTTTCTCTTCCTCTTTTGAGTGAAGAAGATCATCCTTTTATCCGTAGATAGTAGAGAGTGTCGACGCAGTGGAGATGGACTCTTCCTAAAATAACCGAGTGATACACACACACACACACATATATACAGTATATATAAGAGAATATATATATATATATATATATATATATATATATATATATATATATATATACACAGAACAAAGCAAAACTGGACACGGAGACGTGGCATGGCTTTAGACTCTGAACAGTCGTCTCAGACACGGACGGGAGACGGGGCCGGCGGTGTCAGGAGTCAGTTCACGTACTTCAAACGTGACTTGTGCAAAGCCGCCCTACCTGATCGCCCGAGGCCTTTTTGTTGTGTCTTGTTCGCTTTATAAAAGAGCGTAAACATTTATGTGGGAGAGGGAAAAAAAAAAGAAAAAACGATAAAGACAAAGAGGTTGCATGCACGAGAGATACACTGGTTTATAAAACCGCCGAACAGGGCAGTGCATCACGACTGATATCAAAGAGGTTGTGTTTAGAGGTGAGGTACGTACAGCACAGAATCATACCTTCATTTTATTAGGCACTAAACGTAGCGGCGTGTCAGGGCTGATAGCAGAGAGGTCGTGTTGATACGTGAAGGACATAACGTACCGCGGGTTCCCTGAAATAATTAGAGGCAAAGCATCAAGGCTGATCAAGGCGTTGTGGTTATAAGCGGAGGGCGCAGCATACCTCGGCGTTATTGCAAAAATTCAACGCGTTGTGTAATAAAAGCCAGAATTCCTCAAGGCAAATCTTCCGAGGAAGCTTTCTGGAGTGAGAAGATTTAAATGACGTAAACATATTCAAACCAGGAGCAAATTTTCTCAACGTCTTCACAGCGCCGCGGCACCCCAGTCTCGAAGCGAGACACTCGGTTCCAGGAGATGTTGTGCTGACTAATGAGCATCCTGTGCGGATCATTTGTACAAACCGCGTTAGCTGTGCTACTGACACAACCGGGTTTTTTTTTTTTTTTTTTTTTATTCTCCCATCGCAGTAAAACAAATGAGCTGACACTCGAGATGCTTTCCATAATTGTTAAATAAACATCTCGTTACAACAACAACAAAAAGGCACCGTATTAACGATTGTACGCACGTCTTGAAATTTGTTTAAGTGGAGCGTCTGCAGAAGCTCCTGACGACGAGCCGTTACTATAGAAACGATGAAGTGTTAGAAGGAGCACGTCAGTGTAGAACTGGGATTCGACCAATCAGAATGGAGGATATATTAGCGCTGTGGTATGAAACGTTTTCGGTGTCTTCGCTTGCCTGAAATCATCGCTGCATCAGTTCAAATGAATATCTACATGTTCTGGTGGTTTAGTTACAAAGTAGATAGATAGATAGACTCATTTATGTTTCACATAACCAACAATTTGATTAAAACACAGCTTTTACTGTTGATCGTCAGCGAAATTGAGAGTTTTTTTTCCTGTTAATTTTTTTTTTTTTGCACTGATAATTTAACAAACAAACAAAAATAGGCAGAAATAATATTTGGAAGAAAAAGAAAAAAAATGGTGGAAAATGCAACTTTTGTGCCATCTTGCACAAGTGGCTCGTACTTCTGAGTCTTTCTAGATAGATGCATGTTAATGTAATGTTAGTGTAAAAGCGTTTTAGATTTAATAATAAATAAAGGACACTAAAGAAACACCGTGTTTGGCTCTGGAGTGTCGCGACAGAAACTGTAATGTGATGCTACTGTAGTGGGGTTTATAGCCAGGAGCTTAGAAAAAAAAAAAAAACAGATTGCCCAGTCAGGGGAGTTTACAAGATCACACGAGCTGAAGGGGCCGGATGGCACATCCCCCTGAGTGTTTCACTCCCCGACGGTGCGTCCGATCCAGGCTGTGGCTTCATGTGCAACAGAGGGAGAAAGTGTTAAAGAAGTGCCCTAACATGAAATGACAAAATTAGGGAGGAATCTGGGTTAAGACGTGACGACATGCTCTAGGATTGGCTCAGAGCAGATCTGTCCAATCACAACATGGAAGGCGGGACCTTGTGGAGAACATTGTAAAGTATTAGACTGACAATCATTCTTTTTTTTTTTTTTTTTTTTACAAAGAAATTGATAAAAATGTAGAGTATTTCTACAAACCAGCAGTTTAAGACACAAATTTAGAAATCAACTCAAAATGGCTCTTCTTACTCTGACGGGGATAAACTCGTGCACCCATGTGGCCGAGGCTCGGCATGTATATTACAAGAGTACACAAAAGTCAAGAAATAAAAAATAAATAAATAAAAATTTTAGAAAGGAGATGGCCCTTTAGGCGCTCCATAGTGCAGAGATGACAAATAAAAGGCTTTTGTTTATTGGTCAACATAAATACAATACAATACAATACAAATAACATGAAAGAAACCTTTACCAAACTTTTACTGAAACCCGTGTGAACATCAAGAAATCTGGATATATTACTCGATAGATCCAGATTTCTACTTTATTTATTTATTTTTAATCGGATTTTTTTATCTTTCTCTTTTGTGTTATTGAAGTTCTAATTTCTGCAACATTTTTCTCAGGATCGTTTTTTGGCTCAGTTTCAGACTGTAATACACGTTTGGTTCACGTCCAGTTCTTGGGTCACTTTTTTTTTTTTTTTTTTTTTTTTTACCAGTCTGGATCGGACAAGTTTCCCAGACTTAATCCATGCTCTAGACCTGTTTCAATGTATTTATTTAGTTGTTTGTTTGTTTATTTTCTACCATTTTGTGTGTGTTTTTTTTTTC
>JAAGKR010007104.1:0-2500 GCA_011419295.1 Clarias macrocephalus | reverse complement strand
GTGAGTACCATTGAAGAAGGCGTGGCCTGTGTGTATGTGAGTGCTATTAAAGGAGGCGTGGCCTGTGTGCACTTGAGTACCATTAGAGGAGGCGTGGCCTGTGTGCCTTAACCTAAATAAAGGAGGCGTGGCCTGTGTGCACTTGAGTACCATTAGAGGAGGCGTGGCCTGTGTGCCTTAACCTAAATAAAGGAGGCGTGGCCTGTGTGCACTTGAGTACCTTTAGAGGAGGCGTGGCCTGTGTGCTAGTTCAGAATCCTGTATAAATCTTCTTCAACTGCACATTTCAGGTCAGATCTCATTAAGATTCAGCGTCTCGTCCCAGAATAACAGACACGCGGCTCTAATTAAAACTGCTGAAGGAGGAAAAAAGCACAAAACGTTTTCCAGTGCATTAAAAAGGTTCAATTGGACTCCATTCTCGCAGAACTGAACTTAATGCAGCGAGGCAGAGAGGAGCGCCGCCGCGGATTCATATCTCATTTCCCCTAAAATGAAATCCATTATGTCTGACCTGCGCTCGCATTAATCTCTCTCAGCGAGCAGGAGTTTTAATTGCGGCCTGCAGGAGTGGACACGTGGCTCGACACGTGAAGCTCGTCAGGGTTTAATTAACAGGATAAAGTAGACGAGTTAAGACGTGACACGCGGCGAGTGTAAATGCAGACGCCAGGCTCGGGGGGTCTGGATCTGTAGAAATGTCGAGGTCTCGTGGTCTTGTGTGAGCAGCGCCACGGGCTTCCGGAATCTTCTTCACCTGCAGACACGGGAGGACTGAGGAGCTCCATAACACTGCTTTTACTTTATTATTATTATTATTATTATTAATGAGGGACCTTCCTGTCGATCTCTTCTTCCATACTTGCTTCCTTTTGTCCATGTCTTTCCTTCCATTTTTCTTTATTCCTTCCTTCGTTCTTTTTTTTACTATCTTTCCCTCCGTTCATCCCTCCAATCTCCCTGCTTTCTTTTCCTTTTTCTGTCCCCCCCTACGTCCTCCTCCCTTCCTTCTGTCCTTTTCTTTTACTGTCCTTCCCTCCCTTCCTTCCTCCATGCTTACTGCTTTCTTTTCTTTCGTCCGTCCCTTCTTCAGTTCTTCCTTCCCTAAATCCTTCTGTCCATCTCCTCTTCCACCCTTCATTACTTTATCCCTCACATCCTTCGTTCTGTCCATGTATCTCCTTCCAGATGTCCTTCCTTTCTTTCCTTCCTGCCGTTTTACTCTTTACACTCTTTCATCCCTCCATGTTTCCTGCGTCCTTTTCTTTTGTCTGTCGCGTCTTCATTCCTACCTTCCTTGATTCCCAAATTCTTTTAACATAATTCTCTATTCTTACATAAGAGTCTACAGTAGGTTAACGATTTAATGCAAATGTGTGGTTTATCAATCACAGTGTCAGAAGTCCAAGTGCAGAAGTGTTTTTATTTTATTTATTTTTTATTACAGATGATATTATCAGCAACAGAATAATAATAATAATAATAATAATAATAATAATAATAATAATAATCCCCTTTCAGTGTGCACTAGAACTGGCACGGACATGGGTCTGAGGTTAAGGTCTGATGTTAAGCTCTGATGTCTTCAAAGGAGGAGATCAGACTCACATGGAATCGGACTCTGTGTACGGATCATTAACACGTCCGGCTTCACACACTCGCTTAATAAACTCAACATGTTTAAGGATGGTGTAAAGGTAATTATGCAAAAAAGTAGTTTCAGGTTTGTCAATTATTTATTTATTTTTATTAAAAAAAAAAAAAGTCTGTTGTGTTTGTTATAGAATATCCATCACTATTATTTTCTTCAAACTAAATTACTGTTACAATAAATACCTCAAATAAAAAAGATCCGAATCACATTACAGTGAATCTAATTTCACACATAATCTTCATATGTACAATAAGCGTTGCTAAACATTTGAGTGTTTATAGTGAAAAAAAAAAAAACCCAAACATGTTGTTTATTTTATGATTTAAAATGTGGATGCTAACAAGCTTCCAGAGAGTCTGTGAGAGTCTGTGAAAACGAATCTCATCTGCTGCCGCGGATAAAGAAAGAAAGTGATTAAAAAAAAAGAAAGACAGGCAGGGAGATAAAAGCTGATTCGGTCTGCCGTCTGTTCTCACCTCCGAATGCTTTTCAGTGTGTGTGTGTGTGTGTGTGTGTGTGTGTGTGTGTGTGTGAGAGAGATCTCAGTGAGATACATGTGTTCGAGACTCATCAAGCGCTTGAGACAAGGTGCAGAAAAATGTTAAGTGGAGCAGGACAGGAATGTCAGAGAGAGAGAGAGAGACGGGGAGGGGGGGCGAGGGGGGGTCAAGATTCCCAGGTGCAGACAGAGGGGGGGGGGGTGGAGATGGGAGAAGAAAAAGCAGATAAAGCAAAAAAGGGGGAAAAATACCAAAGGAGAGAGAGAGAGAGAGAGAGAGCGAGAGAGAGAGAGAGCGAGAGAGAGAGAGAGAGAGAGAGAGAGAGAGAGAGAGAGAGAGAGAGACA
>JAAGKR010007103.1:9033-30398 GCA_011419295.1 Clarias macrocephalus | reverse complement strand
TAATAATGGTTTTGCATTGCTTCATTGCTTTATATACGATTTCAATTTCCAGATTTTTTTATGAGACAAAAGTTGAAAACTGAGATAAAGCAGAAATTGTGCTTTCAATTGTACAGACTTTCCGGCAGGTTGTTATATATATATATATATATATATATATATATATGTAATATTATATATATATAAACTATTAAGCAAACATTTGTTTTCAGTGCATGCATGAGTAATAGAATGTGGTTTCCTCTGATGTTAGTCTATGTATTGTAAAAAATTAGAAGCATTATGTAACAATGAACCTTTATGTTTTTTTTTTTTTTTTTTTGTAATTCTCCTGAACATGTTAACCTCAGTTTAGCACTTCTTTCACACTAAGACAAATATACATTTATAAAAAGTAATATAATATATTTACATACTATATTATGGTCTAATTTTGGATCTGTCTGGATTCAGAAAACTGTACATAAAAAAGTGTATAATTGTTTTTTTCCCCAGTATATACAGTACAGTATGGGACATTTTCATTGGACTGAGTGGAGAATGCTTTGCATCAAACGATCAGCTTCAACTGTTGTCTTTTGATGACTGTACAAATCATTGTGCAAAAATGTAATTAATCTTTTATTAGTTTAAAAGATACAGTACAGTGCGGTGATGAGGTGATCTATCCTGCTGTAGATGTTCCCGTAAACATTCAGCGAGTGGAATGCCTGATCCTTGAAAATCGAAAGAAGAGATGCATCTGTCTGTGGAAACTGTACACACAATCATTCACCAACACATTCCCCGTACAGTCCTGACCTGGCTCCAGGCCATTTCAGCACGTTTGGGTTATTAAAGGAGTTCCTGGGACGCCAGCGTATTAGACATGAAGCAGGCAGTCCGATCATGGCTCCGGCGAACTGGGAACACTTTCTACCTTGATGGTGTCCAAGCACTTAGTGAAACACTGGGATGAGTGAATTAGTGCAGCAGGAGATTCTAGAGAATTATACTTAGCTAGTGTTCTGTTATTCTTCACAGTCAAACGTCAAAACGTGTTTTGAATTTTTCCTTTTTTATCTTCCCATTTGCTGCTACAAATTTTTAAAAAAAAGTGATTTAATGCTTCTTTCTAAAGGTAATGGCCTTTTCTCTCGGCGTTGAGAAAAAAAATTATACAGTGGTTGTGGAAAATCAATTAATGTTTGGTTACATAGTCCTTCCTTACAATGACTGCATCAAACTACTGTTCCTAAAGCAGTCATGCAAGTTTTTGTTAGAAATATTTGATCTCTGAATCACTCAGAAAATCCCCAAAAGCTTCCAAGTCATTTTAACTCAAATAGTTCCTCATTCCAGATCTACGGAAATGAAATTCAAATGAGTTATAAATGAGTTATATGGAAAATGAGTTTCCAGTCACTTGGGACTTAATGCATGGAACAAAAAAATATTTTTAAAATAGATTTTTACTTATACAAATAATGAATTTATTAAAGAATGGCATGTTACTTGTTGTTTTTACCTCCTTTGTTACATCTAATCTTGTGGAACATATCTGAAATAAGTTTCAATTTCCTCTTTTACAGAAGAATTCTATACTATACTGTAGTATGAGTATAAAAATGCATTTTTTGCAAAAACCATCAACTTCCCAATCAAAGTAGAGGACTAAACAGTGCTCAGGAAAACATACTCTCAATGAGATGATTTGTCCAATTATTGCTGTTAGAGTAGATAAATACATTTAAGTACAAAATGGCACATTTAATAGTTAAATATAAGGTGGTATCAAAAAGTTTTTAGATTCAGGTGCCACGGGTGTTTTTGCTCTATGTCCTCCTTCAGATGCCCTTAAAACCTGGCAAAACCTGCCTCGCACACTCAGAAAAAAGCCCCCACACTCAAAAAATCCCATCCCCCTTGAAAAGATATGATCATTGTCACTGTGCCAAGTTTTTTTTTTTGACGTCATGACAAAAATGAGGAAAACATACATTTAAAAAACATATTACTGTAAATGAGGCAGTGTGATGTTTATCTATGTTTTAAAAAAAAATCACTACCTAAAAAACCTTTTTAAAAATGATGCAGGTTGTTATTACTATAAGATATAAACACTCTCTCTCTCAGAAATGTAAACAGTATGACATAATAATAATAATAATAATAATAATAATAATAATATAATAGATCCAGAAATACAAATGAAAAGATTGAAATGCCAACTGTTGCTAAGGAAGAATCTGGTCCGTAAATACATTGAATAAATGGCAAAAAAGGCAGCAGATGAAATGTAGAATATAATTACAAACTATGATAAGACAAAGAAATAAGCTTATAATAAACTCTTTTTAATATAAGCAATAAATATATATATTGCCAAAAGTCTTCCCTCTCCTGACTTCTCCAGTTGGAGAGCAGGGGGTTGGACAATGAAACTGAAACGCCTGGTTTTAGACCACAATAATTCATTAGTATGGTGTAGGGCCTCCATTTACGGCCAATACAGCAATTTGTCTTAGGAATGACAGATACAAGTCCTGCACAGGGGCCAGAGGGGTTCTGAGACGTTCTTCTTGCAGAAAAGTGGCCAGGTCGCTACGTGATGCTGGTGGAGGAAAACGTTTTCTGACTCACTTCTCCACAGCATTTCACTGCATATCGTACTGTGTATGACTGTGTATGTGACAAATAAAATTTGAATTTGAATTTGAATTTGAAAACACCCCAAAGTGGCTCAATAATATTTAGATCTGGTGACTGTGCAGGCCATGGGAGATGTTCAACTTCACGTTCATGTTCATCAAACCACTCTATCACCAGTCTCGCTGTGTCTATTGGTGATTATCATCCTGATACACGGCACCGCCTTCTGGATAAAGATAAATTCTTGGAAAAGAATAAACTTTATTTGAATAATCTCATCCAGAAAGGAACAGTGTGAGTGTAAGCCAAGAGTGACTAATGAACCAGGTGGAATCAGGTGTGGCTACTTTAAATAAAAGCCAATTATCATTTCCTTGATGAGCTTTGACACCCCTGAGAAAGTTGAGTATTGTTTCTAGTGAGTTATCGAACTGTATTGTATCATTATTACATGTTTATTATAAACTAAGAAGCAGAAGGTCCACTGATATTTAAGATAGACAAGAGCAAAACTTCAAAAAGGACAGAGGCAATTTCTTGCTTTTGGTTTTCTCCAAACCCTCTTTAGCTTAGACAACAGTGAGTCATTAATTACTAGTTATTAAAGAACAACACAAAGACACTGCTCATAATATTATCCAACTTTAAATCTTTAGAAGGTCATAAACCTTCTAATGGGTTCATATCTGCTGATATTGTATGAAAAGTTTCTTTTAACAGGGATACAGTATGTCCCAAAGCCTACTTTGACCCCATATTTCAGTATTGTATATTATCTATAGATGATTGTTGTTTGCATGGATTTCCTCCAGCTTGACTCCAGGTAACAGGTCCCACTTATCAGGAGGTTTTACCTTGTTAGCCAGACGTTTAAATTCCTTACAAGATATCGAATATTCATATACTGTACTGTATGGCACTATTGTGGCTGTGTGTACCGAGTGTCTTTTCACTTAATCTGGAAATCAGACACCGCTCAGTTTTGTCAATTACAATCAGGACATTTGAAATACTATACAACAAAGCTTTCAGATTCTTTAGTTGAAGGATCCTTGATGGATTTAAAACAAGAAATTATCCCATAATCCCATGATGAGTCCCATCATTATAAAATTTCTGGTTGGATGTTTCTTTGTTTTAAAAACAGATCTTTTTTAAGATTTGCTCTCCAGTTTTTCCAATGAAGGGCAGATAGATTCATATTTTAGGACAACAATTAATTTACTTAACAATTACTTTAAGTTTCACATAAAGGCTTTAAAGTTTTTTTTTTTCAAGACCTTATCAATGGCCCATTAGGAACACCGCTCCATGCTATGGGGTTTCTAATAAGATATACAGTCGTTCCTGATTGTCATGCTGATGGATCCATACTGTGGGACAAAAGTTTTTGTCTTACCAATTAACCTATTAGGAAATGCCATAAACTTTTTAACAAGATATAATTCCTGATTAAATAAGTGCAGAGTTTCTGGGCTCATGACAAAAGATTTCTGATCCAGGAGTTGTATTTCCAGGGTACGAAGCTAGTAAAATTGATATATTGTCCTGTATCAACCTTTAAATCAAGTCAACCTTCTAAATATGAAGATCTCATTATTGTAATGAAACATGAGGTCTAAAAATATAAGAAATGAAACTTTTCCAAAGAAGTTGTTAATAAAATGCATTCAGACAATCCAGGTGAGACTATCATCAACAAAGGAAGCATACTGGAAAACTTGTGATTGTGGTTTTCAAGGACTGGTCCAAGAGGGGATTCAATCGATACACCATATATTTGAATGTATCACTGGATCACATTGTTGTACGTATCTTGGAATGAGCTTTTTCAAATCATTTTTCATAATGTAAGCTACTGGCCTTTATTATGAGGGCCAAAAAAATGTTGATACACTATTCATGAATAGAAGATCAAATAAAGGGACATGATTATCAATTAAAATACCTGTCACACAAGTCGTAATATTTAGTTTCTGTTTTATTGTCTTTGGAAACCTGTTTGACTTGATCATTATCAATCCGGGAAATGTATAGCATGAAGCAGGAAATACATTTTTGAAAAAGTTTAAATGCCTCTATTGGGATAATGGAAATGTGTTGAGTGCTCAGTGTATAAATGCCTCATGTGCACCAACACTGCAGGTCATCTCAAGAAAAAAGGCAACTCAGACACAGGTTAAGCAATTGTACAAAGAATTTTCTGCACTTCAGGTAAATTTTTTAAATAATTGAATTAAAATTTGAATGATTGTTTGAATTAAATTTTGATATTGGACTGTATATAATATTGTAAATTTAAGCAAAAGGATTTTTCTGTCTATTCTTCCATTACAAGCTTGCATTATATTTTTTTTCTTAAAAGCGACAATAAAATTAGGAATCATAAAAACAAAAAAATGTAATTTTGTCCTTTTTAAATGATAAAATTTTAATATTTTGTATTAGAGAACTCATATTCTGTACACACATTACAACAATGAACAGATTTAGAAATTTTTAATTAGTCCTAGAAACAGCTAATAATAATAATAATAATAATAATAATAATAATAATAATAATAATAATAATAATAATAATAACACATGCTGCAGGAACACACACTCACATACGGCAAAAAACCCAGGCTCTTAGCAAGTTAAATATTCTTTAATCTAGCTAGCTGTAACCTCAAATATTACTAAAATTGCAAGTGAAAAACATCTTGTTCCATTGATAATTTTGCTAGTTTTTAGAAATGTATTTTTTTAAATAAGCTAAATTATCTGCCAATAAAACAAAATTTTTTTTGCTTGCAACTTGAGCAACATTTGACTAGAAATACTGTAAGCTTAATAATAATATATTTGGTGTTTTGTAAACTTATTGTAAGAAATGATAGATATATTTGGCTAGATTTAAGATCATTGTTGTATTTTTTATTGCAATGCATGAGATAAACACAAAGATAAGGATTTGTCTGTTTTTCCCCCTCACTGCAGATCGAGAGCAGACTTCATACAAGACATTCTTCTGAAGTGTGCTGTGTGTTCATGTTTGAGTGCACATCTGTGCTTTAGACATGAATCTCTTAACATTTGCAGTGGTGCTGGGACTGTGCTACACACTCAGCTTCCCGGCTGTATCAGGTGCGTTCAAACAGAAGCGGAAAACATTTAACGAAAAAAAGAACAACTTTCAGTTTTAACTAGTCTAATCTTTCACTGATAAGATCTTTGTGTGTGTGTGTGTGTGTGTGTGTGTGTGTGTGTGTGTGTGTGTGTGTGTGTGTGTGTGTGTGTAAACTCTGAGTGAAAAATCACAGTAGGTCAGCAATTTCAAATATTAAATTTCAACATAACAAAGGTCCCTAATTTCTAATTTTTGGATGAGAATAACTAAAATATTATTGGACCTTTTCATTATTTTCCTTAAAAAAGAAAAGGGAAGCCTATTGTAAAACTAAATACAAAATAGCTATTTAAATGACTTTACTAAAAGGTGTAACAGTAATGAATATGATTAATTACTCATTTTTGTTGCAAATAATTAATCAATCCTAAATCCATCATGAAATAATAAAGCAATAAATTTATATAATAAATAACTATATATGAGTGTCAGGAACACAGGTGCAGATCAGTAGTAGACACAGCAGGAGTGAGATATAAAATACAGACATGAGATAAAAATATTATATTATATTATATTATATTATATTATATTATATTATATTATATTATATTATATTATATTATATTATATTTCATTTCATTTCATTTTAAACATAAGCCGTGAGCCTTCAGCACGTTCACAGAGTTGGGGTAATGAGCCATGCCTTTACCATTCACAAACTTCACTGCCTGCAGGTCTGCGGGTTCATACAGCACTTTCGTGGTGGGATGCTCCAACCCCAGCAGCATTAGGATGGTGGAGCCATCGTTCATGATGGTCATGTCCCCATGTGTTGAGGCAGCTTCGTGTCTTAAGTCTAGTTCTATTTATGTGCCGCTCTAGACTGCTATTGAAGTGACGATGCATTTATTATTTGTATAGCAATATAGGGAGGTTCTGGCTTCAAGGTGCCATCCAGAGAATGTCATATTTATTTCTTTACAAGTATCTAAGACAAACAAGAGTGTGTGAGCAAATCTGCATTTGTTTCTGCTCCCTTTGTATGCGTCATGCATCAAGTACCTGCGTCAATCATTAGTCATGCATCAATCAACCGGACTCTGCTTCACTTCTAGGCCATACCTCATGCGAGAGAGAGAGAGAGAGAGAGAGAGAGAGAGAGAGAGAGAGAGAGAGAATATAGGCATAACATTTTTCAATTGTGTTTAGGGGCATCATGTTTCTTTCTAGGAAAATTAATTACTATTTAATCTGGACCAAAAGTATTTGTTTAGCATTTTTTGTAAATTCGGTATATAATTATTTTTATTAATACATTTAAAATATCACATATATACAAAGTATATATATAAAATTGACATTTAATTATTAATTTCTAAACATGTCTCTACGAAAAAGAAAAAAAAAACAGCAGCTATTAAAATATAGTTTTTATTTTACAGAAAAAGAAACACTGAATTAAACCTAATAAATTTTCACCATACGACAAAGACCTGGGATTGTATGTATGGGAAACATTTCTAATGTAGCATTTTGCAAAAAAGTGGAAGAGGGAAAGGGGAATAGTGTCCATATGTCAGAAATGACTGTGTATCAACATGACCTCATTTTTCATTCAAAGTTTGACAAAAAACTTTTTTTTAAAAAATGTGTCCATTTTTTCAATGTCCATTTGAAGATCTAGCTATTTATTATTATTTTATTTTATTCATAATCATGTTTTTGTTATGATGCATGTTTGCACAGGATCTGAAGAGGAAGGGTTGAGCAGCAGTTTCATCCTGGATGCGATCGATGAAGCCAAACGACTCGTAGATAACACTTACTTGTACTCTCGTCAACAGTGAGTCAACACTTCTTTGAAACTCTTTTTTCAGAGTGAAAGAAACTTTACAATAAGTGCTGCCTTGTGCCCAGTTCTTGTCAATTAAAAAAAACAGTAATCAGGCAATATTTGTATATATAATTATCAAGTTTGTGATTATAGTTAATGCTAATCCTGGCCAAAAAAAATCCATGAAATAGTGTGTAGCGATATTAGTCACTATACAATGAATACTAACGATCAGCTGTATCCCAAATACCAACAAAACCCGTAGTCCTGCGTCGTCCTTCTCTGCCAGTGGCATGACACAAGCCCACCCACCCCCAACCTTAAGGCGTGTCTCTCAGCCTGCAAACCCATATCTGGATGGGCTCCTGGACAGTCTTTAGAAAAGATCCTCAAAAAGTCTGCAGCATCCATATTAAGTATTGCGTTGTGTCAAGATATTACAAATATAAATCAACTACACATTTAAAACTGAAACTAAAATACACAAATGCACAAATAGTGAGAAACGAAAAACAAGTGGGTGTGATTACTGACACATGAACCGTGAACCGGTTTGCAGTTGCTAAGGGGTGCCGTAGTCCAGCACTTCTCTGGCATGTACAATGAAGTTCATCTATTTATTGTCACACAGAATCCAGTTGGGTGCAGCATATAATTATTATTATTATTATTATTATTATTATTATTATTATTATTATTATTATTATTGGTGTTGTTGTTGTCATCATCATCATTATTATTATTATTATTATTATTATTATTATTGGTGTTGTTGTTGTCATCATTATTATTATTATTATTATTATTATTATTATTATTGGTGTTGTTGTTGTCATCATTATTATTATTATTATTATTATTATTATTATTATTATTGTAACAACTGTACATACAAAAAATGTATATTGATTTAGCACACTGAGGTATGTTTAAACATGTGTGTGTGTGTGTGCATGTGTGTATTTACAGGAGCCTTCAGCGGGTGCGCAGGGCTGAATTTACAAGGGCAGCTGATATACAGATTCTGATGAAGCAGCCGAGACGGAAGGCGCGTGATGCTGTGAGAGCTGCAGACTACATGGAGCAGGCGCTAAGAATCATCACAGAGAGAAGCCACCACGTACACAAGAGATCCCTTAATGCCACAGGTTTGACTGACACACACACACACACACACACACACACACACACACACACACACACACACACACACACACACTTAGGTATTCTTGCATCAATTATAAATCATGAAACAGAACAATGACAAAAACAATCTTTCTGAAGTTAGAGCTCAGAATCAAAATCACCAGCAATCAGGACCTTTCAGTCTTTTGATTTTGTAAAGCATCGCGTTTTGGAGAAAGCATTTTTTTTTTTTCCTTTCAAAACTGATGGACAGGACAATGAAATATAAATGTAATGACCATAACTAGCTTGTTTCAGGAATGTTTGACGAATTTAACTATAAAATGTGTGTATAAGTGTGCATGATTTCTCTCTCTCTCTCTCAGCACTGCTTACTCCTGACCAAATCAACCTGATCGAGAATCTGACTGGCTGTCAAGCTCAAACCCATCCTCCTTCATGCAGAACAACACAGAATCTGAACAAATATCGCACAGCCTCCAGCGTCTGCAACAACCTGTAAGAAACACATACATATTAAAACAGGAACACATAGTTTAGTCACAAATAATGCCATATAACCACTGTCACTGCACCTTGTTATTCAGCGTTCTAATAAATAGACATTACTTTCTTTGTTTTTTTAAATACATAAAGTAGGTTTAATTCCAGATCCATATTGCTATTCAAACTGTTAATTTCTACACTTCAGATGCTACCTTAAAAAATCATTATATGAATCAATTTGAATTAAGGTTGATTTAGACTTTTGATGTAACACATAATGCTGATCATTGTTTTAAATCTGAAGGAATAATCCACTTCAAGGAGCTTCAAACACACCGTTCACCCGCTGGCTGCCTCCTGTTTATGAAGATGGCATCTCCCAACCTAAAGGATGGAACCAAGAGAAACTCTATAATGGCTTTTCTCTGCCTCTGGTATGATGCCATGTTATGACTTTCTAAAATTCTTTTTGGGTTTTACAATTAATGTGGAATCACCATCATGTTGTGGTGGGCGAGAGGTTTAGCACATTTAAAATATAAAAAATAATTTTGAATGATTGCATAAGAACTCACCTGCATTGCTGAGAAATTAGTTCTGATGCAAAAAAAAAAAAAGTTACATTAGTTGTTCCATTCCATTCCATTACATGCATTACACAGTTAAATTACTTTACATACATTATTGTTACCGTATGTGATACAGAGAGGTGTGCAAGTGTGTGACATTGCATCAGTCAAAGTTAAAATACTGTTAAAACAGTGACTGGGTAAAGACGGCATTAGGCAAAGAAGCAAACAAGAGGTGAAGCGTAACTCCCACCACCACCATGCTTCACTATAGGGACTGTGGAGAAAAAAGTCTTGATGATTTGAGGGGCGTCTGCAGCATGGATGCCCTGGCAATACCTTCTCCCATCTGATCTGTGGACCTCTCCCTTGGCTTCTTGGTTGCTCCTCTGATTTAATACCCTCTTAGCCAGTCATGGGTTTTAATGGATGCCCTCATTTAGGTAGCTTTGCTATATTCTTTTTATCATTTTTTATGCAATTTACGGACTACATATTAGGATCTTTGTATGGGCATGTGAGAAGACTTGTATATGTTCTATTTGTCTTCTGAACACTTTAACTTTTCCTAAAGCAGAATATTAATCATTGTCCTTTTTCGTTTCTGTGTTTGTTCAGGTGAGGGAGGTGTCAAACCGAATTTTCGCCACACAGAACCAGGACGTTGTGGGAGACAGTCAGTACACCTTCTTCCTCACATTCTTCGGCCAGTTTAATGACCATGACCTGGCCCTCACACCTCTGACACCGAGCATCCGGTCCTTTAGCAACGGCATTGACTGTGATTCGAGCTGCGACCGCGCTGAGCCATGCTTTCCGATCGAGGTCTCTAAGCACGCCCACCCACCCACCCACACACACACACACAGACACACAAATTTAGTTGTAGAATCCTTCTAAACTATACCCACAACTGCCAAAGCAGTGCAAAATCTTATAGTTGATTCTTAGATGTGGATTGTCTTGTTAGGCATTAAAATAACTTCTTATTTTCAATCTTTTATTTAGCTTCCTCCAAATGACCCCCGCCGGTCCTCCCTCCGCAGTGGTTGCCTCCCGTTTTTCCGCTCTGCACCCGTCTGCGCCTCTGGAACTAATGCATACTTATTTGGAGGCGTGCCACAGATCCGTCTGCAGATCAACTCTTTGACATCATACATAGATTTGGGCACGGTGTATGGCTCCGAGGATGGGCAGGCTCGAGATCTTCGCAACCTCTCCAGTGATGAAGGCCTCCTGCGTGCCAATGAAGAATTTAAGGACAATGGACGCGAGCTGCTGCCCTTCAGCAAGGTGGTCAGCGATATGTGCACCACACACAATCGATATCTGAACACCACAGGACTGCCAGAAGTGCCATGTTTTGATGCAGGTGGGTTTGTGATAGAAAAAGATTGACATTTAACGAGGAACAGAATCAAATCAGTACAAATCATTGAATATTGATAAATAAACAGTAATAAAATTTCTCAGTTCATTAAAAAAAAAAAAAAGCAGAAGTAAAAGTCCAAATACCTAAGAACAGTTAATGTGTGCAGGTGATACACGCGTGTCTGAGAACCCGGGTCTTACCGTGGTGCACACAATATTCTTCAGAGAACACAACCGGGTTGCACGTGCTCTGCGCCGCATCAACCCACACTGGAGCGGCGAACAGGTTTATCAGGAAGCTCGCAAAATCATGGGAGCCTTTCAACAGGTACTTTTTGCGGAACAAAGCATTGTAGCACCAGCATCGATCTGAAGAAATATACATAGAATAGTGTTTAAAAAAGAGGCTGGGGATGATTTCTTTCTACGTAAATCAGACTGCAGATTCATGCAGCTCATCTGGGACAATTGAGTCAGGTGATTACACAGAGTGAATTCAACTCAATTCAACTCAGTTCAGTTCCATTTCATTTTTAATTTGTAGAACTTTTTTTTTTTTCACAATGGCCATGGTCATGAAGCAGTTGTACAGAATTTTGGAATTCTGTGAAAGTAAAGTAGAACATTCTGTATACCTAAAAAAAGTAGAGACTATAATGATCAGATTGTCCCTGATGAGCAAGCCGAGGGTGAAGGTGGCATCTGAGATGCTAGTAGGAAGAAACCTGAAAGGAACCAGACTTCCATAGACATTAGGGTTGGTAGTTTTTCAGCCATATCTGTAACACATTATGCCACTTATATTGAGGAATGCTTTCTCAACAAGCGACTTAAAAAATTTAAGGAGAAATTGTCCAGAAAGATGGAAAAAATTGACCGATAATATATTGTAATACCTTTGATGATGTATCTAAAAAATGACGTATTGAGATTTGGGAAAAGCTGCATTTTTTGCCTGACTGCCTGCATCCTCACTCACACTAAATATACATGCTGTATCCTACAGATCATGGTGTTCAGGGATTATCTGCCACACATCGTGGGAACGGATGCTACGACGAGGTTGCTCGGGGAATATCCCGGCTATGACGATACCGTTGACCCAACCATCTCCAGTGTTTTCTCTACTGCTGCTAACCGCTTTGCCCATGCCACTCTCCAGCCCTTCATCTTCCGTGTGAACGAACAATACCAGGAAGATCCAAAGTGTCCCTCCTTTCCTCTGCACCTGGGATTCTTTTCACCATTTAGAGTCTTACATGAGTGTGAGTTAATGCAATTCAACTTTTTCAAAACCCCTCTGTTTTCAACGATAACAGTGTCATTTTTGATGTCAAGCATCAGCACAATATCAGATAATGAGATATGACTCACTCTACAGTAAGTACAATAGGGAATACAATTTGAAAATGAACCTGTGGAAACACAAATTATTAGCATGCTAATGCATAATATGCTAACATAAAAAAAATGGTATTGGTGCTAAAAAAGTGTCTCAACTAGGTGAAAAGGTGAATTTTCAGATCATATAACACCATTTTTCATAATACTTAATGCTTATTATCTCCCGCTCCATACTTCATTTTTTTGTAAATATGCATCCCCATTTATATTTTTATTATCAGATTTAATGAAACACTATTGCTAAATTCAGTTTCATGCCTTTTTATGTAGTGTCTGTAACTTTTTTTTAACACAAATCTTTCACTGATCTTAAATGTCATTCAGATGAAACTTGGCCTATTTAGATTCCACATGAAAAGACATAAACCTGAAAATGTGTATTATTCTAAAATGCAAAACTGTTCAGATACTGCAACATGAATTTGATTAATTACACATGGTTACAGATTTAAAAAATAAAAAAAAAGAAAGAAAGAAAGAAAAAGAAACTGGAATGTTTTCATTTTTACAGGTCATATGCTTCTAGAAGCTTACACCAATTTTAGTATCAATACTCGAAAAGAAATATAAATCATTTGCATTTAAGATTATTTTTATAAAGCATTTTGTGGTAAAAACCTGTGGGTCACACCTGAAATCCCGCCCGCAGGTGGAATTGATCCTTTGGTTCGGGGCCTGCTCAGTAATCCCGCTAAGCTGAACAAGCATAATGCTGTGCTGGTCAACGAGGTCAGAGAGAAACTGTTCGACTTCACCAACAAACTCACACAGGACCTGGGTTCCCTCAACCTGCAGAGGAGCCGAGACCACGCCCTACCAGGTATATACACCCCCCCCCACACACACATCATGTGTACACAGAGAAAAGGACAGACACAGAGGCTTAAAAGACAGGCAAACAATAGATAGACTGACGTTTGGGTTCGTCAGAGAAAGAAACAGACAGAATGGATACAGTATGTACTGTATGTAGACAGAGAGTCAGGTAGAGAGGTCAAAAGCAAATCGGTGAACATATTTCCTTTTGCCCCTCAGGCTATAATGCATGGAGGAAGTTCTGCGGTCTTTCCACACCCAAGAATGTCAAAGAACTGGCAAAAGTGCTGAATAGCACAGTTCTTGCACGCAGCCTCCTCGACCTCTACCACTCTCCCGATAACATTGATATTTGGGCTGGAGGCATTTCTGAACCATTTGTTCCCGGAGGCCGTGTTGGTCCACTCTTCTCCTGTATCATTGCCAACCAGTTCCATAAGATCCGCCAAGGAGACAGGTAATGTGCTTCCAACAAAATCACTCACTAAAATGACTCTACAAGTTAGAGCTGCACTAATCTCATGCACATAAAAATCGTTTTTTTAAGTTCCTTCCATCATTTTGGAAATCGTGTTCATTATAGTGTCAGTATAGTAACAATATAGACAGTGGCTATATACAGTATATATATATATATGATATACATGGTGAAATGATTCTATAAGGGATTTTTTTTACCTTAATACGATACGTCAGAAGTAATGCCGCTGTCGAACATAAAAGAGCCTTCAGTTGTTTTTTCTACCTACTGTAGGTGAAAATTTTGCTGTTACTATCCATTATTCTTTGTTTTTATTCATTTTACTGTATGAGTATAAAATTGTTAGCTTGGAAAACCTTTGTGATATAACATGAGTAAATTATGTTTACATTCTTTTTAAAGTGAACATTTGGGTGGAAACTGTCATTCGGCTTTCTGTTGGGCCACATTTCTGTCTCACGTTGGTTCACGCACGATCAGACATTAAATGGTGCTTACCTGTAGGATTATAGCCAGCTGACTTCAACTACTGAAGTGAAGCTGAAACTGGCAAACAATGCTGATGTTTTTTTATTATTATTATTATTGCTTTTAATAATTCTCTTGATTTTCTCAATCTTCGTCATTTTATTTTCTGTGCAACAAAACTCACCACTTTTTACCTTAACCTAATTTACTGCCATTGCCTCCATAGAAAAATCTGAATCGAAACATGACTATTGCTGTCAAACTGTTCATACATCAACAAAATAATATTACACATCATAGAAACAGCCACATGAAATGTGACAGTTTATTAAATATAATATCCCTTCTTATCCCAAATGTCAGCCAAGGCACATACAGTATGTTCAGATGTCCCACATGCACTACTCTTTAATTAAACTACAGTAATACACTAGAAACGTGTTTTTTGTTTGTTTGTTTGTTTGTTTGTTTTTAACTCAGCAACTAATTTGAGTCTCTGTAACGTTTGCTCTCAGGTTCTGGTGGGAGAATGATGATGTTTTCACCGAAGAACAGAAAGAACAACTGACCAAAATTTCTCTGTCTCGCATCATCTGTGACAACACTGGCGTCACCAAGGTTCCTAGGGACGCTTTCCTCTTGAGTCGCAACCAAGCAAGCTTTGTTAACTGCAAAGCGATCCCAAAGGTGGACTTCAAAGCTTGGAAACAAACAAGTAAGTGAGGTCTACTGCAAAATTAAATCCTGTTTAGATGCTGTATTTGTTTTTGAATTTTGAATCTGAAATTATTTCAATTCATTTTTTTTTTTAACATTAGGAGTTTTGAGGTCAGGGCCTTTAATTTGCTGGGTTTATGGTATAATATATTGTTCATAAACATTTCTCCAGTTTTCCCAGAATTTATTTACATTTATTAAATACTCTTACTACACCTCAGCAGGGGAATTCATCAGTCAGTGGGAATTATGAAATATCTCTTTATATCAGAAAGACTACGAGATGTAGTTCTTATTATATATACTGTACATTGAGGGTTAGAGATGAGGATGTCAGTGTGCTGCCTATTACTGGAATGACTATATTGGACATAAGAGACGCTTTTGAGATAGAAGTCGATCTAATGGATGGCAGTTTGCAGCCAAAATGGCCTTTTTTTGTTTGTTTTTTGTTTTGTTTCTTCCATTAAATAAATTACATAAAATTCTTGTTTATTTGTGTGTTTGTGTATTTGGCTTACACTTGTTTTTTTATTTTTTATTAAAGATCTAGGCAACTGGGTCAGCAGCGAGGAAACCGATTAAAATAAGGTCAGCAAACTGTTTCTTATCATCTTTTACTGTAATCCTATTTTTACTTTTACTGTAAAGCCAATTTTGATTGAGAATACTATAATCTTGACTATGCTTATAAAAGTATTTGAGCAGTAATATGGTCATTGCGTGCGTCTGCAAAAGTATGTTTTGATGCTTGGACCCAATTAAAATCCCTCTGGTAGCTAAACTGACCAATATTGAATCTCTCCCCTGAAAAGACTTTCCTCTTTGATCCTGGTACTCGATTAAACACTGACAGGGAAACCTACAGTATGTGCGTCCCTAGAAACGCATTATGAATGGTGCTTCTGCATTTGTTTGGGTAAACTTGTCAGCTTGAGTTTTTGTCTTTTATGGTTTACACCTTTGAAAAGTAAAAACTGTGAAACAGTTTACAACTGTGAAAATAATTAGTCATTGACCCACAATCATATCTACTGTACCAGCAGTTCTATTAGTTTCGCGCAAAATATCTGATCGATCAAATTTTTACCTTCTGTGCCAAATTTATGTCCAAATTAAGGTGAGACGAAGAAGGTCACACTTCATGAAATGGCTTTTCCAGAAACAGTCTATTTTTTTTTTTTTTTCAGAAACTGTCATTGTTTAGCCGGGGCACTACTAGAGAACTCTGGGCCCATTGAAAACGTGATATACTGGGCCAAAACTTAACAAAGTCAGCCCTTTTCTATGGCCATTTTAAAGGACCCACATCACTCAGGACTCTTGGAACCTCTTTGTTTGGGTCTGGGGTCTCTATTTTTTGATTGTGATATCAACATCCGTCAGAAGCCAGGGAAATGGCAGTGACTTCTTGTGTCCTGATGCTCTTGAAGTTTATAATTCTTCTCGTTCTGATTTTCTCATCTTCTCATGTCAAACAGGACTGAGAGGCCAGAGGGGTCCACGTTGAACCTCCATACCTCCTGGACCAAAAGTCTCCCTGGAAACCTGTGGAACTGTCTCTGAAAAATCCTTTATCTTTACATTAGAAATGAAATGCTTGATTATTTGAATGAATTGTAAACAGAATAAAATCTTAAATAAAATGAGATTTACCTCTAAATATACTAAATCAGTCTTCAGTTGTTTGTTCCAGAATAGAAGTTGAATGAAAGCCAGTCTCAGCCGTCTTAAGGCTTACTGTATCTACACAGAGACTGTAAGAGATCACAGATCAAAGTAGAGCTGTTTAATTATCCATAAACATATCGTTGTAGCATGATCAGCACAGTCAGGCGACCATACTGCCTCCATTGTTCGAGGAGAAGGAATTAGGAAAAGTAATGACTCTGTTTGGCTTGTACTTGGAACTTGTGTTCCTATTTATAGATGACAGTAGCTACTGTAGCATTGTGTCCTACATCACATCAGCAAGTCTGGTTATAACTTCATCAAGACCTGGTTAACGTTTAAGCCTCATGTTTACAGAAAGCATCTTGGTTATGAACTTCTACTAACTGTTGTCATATGATTTACTGATTTATATGATCTGTATTCAACATTACGGTCTGATTAGTCCTAGAAAATCATACTTGTTCATTTATGTACCGTACATTTGACTATATTTGGCTTCCTGTAAACTGATTTCCTTTCATTTGTGTGATGTTTTTAGAATGTATTTGATGCTGCTTACCAGATTACAAATAAAATGATATAATGAATCCGTACAAACTCTGGCTTCTTGAATACGGTTGCTGAATTAATATTAACACTTTCGACATTTTATTTTCAAAACATATCAAATTCTTTCTATAGTATTAAGCTTTGGATGTTAACAAATAAACAAACGGAACAAATAAGCAAAAGACCAATACTGAGCAAATACTCCAATCTGCCATAACATTACGACCAACAAAAGGTGAACTGAACAACGTTAATCACCAATTATGTACCTGTAAAGTGGTAACAGGATCGTGGACACCGTATGTCTGTGGGGACCAAAGGCCAACCCGTCCTCTCCAATCCCACAAAAATGCCAATGCAGCACAAAGTCAGTGCTGGATACAATAGAACAGCATTGGAACAGCAAGTGCGTCACAACCTGCCATGTACCCGGTGTGCAGCTGCCCAAGAGCCCAAGGCCGCCTCAAAACTCCCAAGATCTTGATCTGATCACGCATCCATGGGATGCAACAGACAAACAAGTCTGATCCACAGGCACCCCAATCTGCAACCCACGGCACCCAAAGATCCGCCACTAACGTCCTGCTACCAGACACCACTGCACACCCCAAGAGACCCTGTGAAGCCGTGCCTCGAGGGACCCGAGATGCCCCGGTGGCACAAGGGAAACCCCAAACCCAGGTGGTTTTAGTATTAATGGCTTCAACGTTATGGCTATAAGGAGAACTGTGTGCAGAGAACATGCAAGAGTTCACAAAATCAATACATACTTCAATAAGAAAAAAAAACTGCTAAAAGAAAATATGGCCAATGGCTCTAGAAGGAAAGGGCCAGCAGCAGTTCTGGATCTCTATGAGAGTGATTCATGTTGCTATATTAAGACAAAGATTTGCTTTTGCTACAGTGAGTGATTGCACTTATAATGAATGAGTTCTCATGACAGGCGGAGATTTAAAAGTATACCACTTTTTTGCGCTTATAGATTGGAACAGTGGTTCTTCATGGCAGATCTGAATACCTCATGGATTACGGTGAAAACACTTTAACTACTGAATTTGTGCAAATCGGGCACATATTATCATATTATCTTTGCACTCCTTGTGGATATTTCTCATAGTACATGGCAGCATTTTTATATAAACCAGGAAGGCCTTATTATTATTATTATTTTAATTATGAGTGTTAGAGCCCCAATTATTATTTAGAATTCAGTAAATACTGTATCATTGGCTTTGAGAAGGTGTTCAATTTCCTGCCAGTAGATGGCACTAAAATGATTTGATGCTGTACACAGGATGTCCAAGGTGTAGGACAGGAGTAATGTTATGCAGTCTTATAGACCGGTTGTTGTCAAGGTTGTGCTGGTGAAGTTATTCTATGTAATTATAGTATTTATGGTTTTTAGCCTGCTTGACTGGACCATTATTGTGAAGGGGTTTAATCGCAACTTTAGTCCCACTGTCATTTTTTTTTTTTTACAGAACACCAAACCTCAAACAAACCATGGGAATCTTACCGCTTAGGAAAAAAATCTGAACAGTGCAAGTGTTTAAAAAAAAAAAAAAGGCAATATGTCTGTTGAATGACGTTCCCGGCCAGGGTTGGCTCGGCGAGTGGGATGTCTGATCGTTGAAAATCCATGGATAAGCTGTTATCAACTTGTGGAGAAGGCAGATCGTTATGTGGGAACTGTACACACGATCTTGTTTGGGCTATTGAAGGAGTTCCTGGGAGGCCAGCAGTTCAGACATGAAACAGGCCGTCCAATCATGTGTCCAGTGTCCTGAGAAATATTTGTAACTTGATGGTATCCAAGCGCTAGTGAAACGCCGGGATATTACTTTCATAGCTGTGTTTTGTTTTTATGCTCATAATCCTGTAGTTCGTTATGTACTGTAGATGACCTAAGTCTCTTGTTACGTATGAGAGATGTTCAAGTCAAAGCGGGACTTTTGTGCAGTACGTCTCTCATACATAAGAAGAGACTTCGGTCATCTACGGTTCAATAAATAACGAACTCCAGGATTTTGAGCGTGAAGGCATTGCTGAGAGTGTTGCATGAAAGCTGAATCACGTCATTGTGGGAACTGTGTTGATACTGTTAACAAAATAACACATCGAACATGTGTTTAAATATGTTTTGAGTAACAGGGACATTGTTTATGTTAAGCACTGGCTAATGTGGGTTCATTGTGAACTAGACCTCCCAGACTAAACTAATGTTCTCCACAGCTGCTTGGCTGGATCTGATACTGTCCACTGTCACCCCATTCTGGCACCACGAGACAAACACGGCTGCTTCGCTAAACTTTGTGCACATTCTAACCTTCTCCTCCACACCACGGCTGGTGTTTAGGTTTCACTCAGCAGCAATGGCTTTTTTGGTTACCGATGCATGATGACACCGTGCTTTGCACTTTTCTAAAGAAATTTGGTGGAATTTATAACGAGTCAAGTAAAAAAAAAAAAAAAAAATCTGTATGGAATTTCAGAAATGCTCTAGAGTTTTGTTCAGGGAGGAAGTCCCTGCTCCAGATCTCCTGCTGAACTCCTCCTTTGGTCTCAGTTTAATTTCTCACTGAATGCAGCATACACGTGTGGACTGCCACGTAGGCCTGTGTGTGCCTGTGCTTGCGTGTGTGTGTGCGTGTGTGTGTGTGTGTGTGTGTGTGTGTGTGTGTGTGTTGAGGTTTCACTGTTAGACTCTGAGTAATGGAAACCTCCTGTTTGTACAGGAAAAATGAGTCTGAGTGCAGCTTCCAGTTAACTGGAATTTTCAAACGGTGTGGTACAGAACAAGACACAAAGCCGGTGTTAGTGCCTCAATTACAGCTCATTTAATTATCCCAAGTCCTGCTGCTGGTGTTTGTTTGCTAAGTGTTAAGGAGACACCGCAGACCACAAATGGGAAGGTATATATTATAGAGGCAGGGTATAAAATAATCAGGATGGAGCGGTTGGTAAATGTGTCCTGGCACAAACGTGTTCCTCTTAATTAAAATAAAGTACTTTGTAACTATGATGTAACTATGTTATAGTTGATGCTAGCTAACGTCGGAGCTGCGTTCAGAAACAACAGCTTAATTTATTGCAAGATCATTGAAAAGTGTGGAGTTATGAAAATGAGAATTTTTATTAATAGTCTTTATTGCCTTAACATCACTACCATTTTCTTTGGGGGGGGGTTTCCCCAATTTTCTCCCTAATTTAGTCATGTCCAATTCCTCCCCGTCACTAGGGGGCTCCCACATTAAGGCTCAGCCGGGAGGGCCGAAGACTATCACGTGTTTCCTCCGAACCACATGACGCCAGCCGACCGCATCTTTTCGAACTGCTCGCTCGCGCACCGTTGGGTGCGGCGTAACACACTCGGAGGACAGCGCTATCCGCTCCTTCCGTTGCACGAGCTCACAGACGCCCCTGACTGGCTGTAGAGCCGTGATTAATGTGGGAGCACTAAGTACCTCTCATCCCTCCCCTCTGAAAGAGCTCGGCCAATCAAATTCGAACTAGCAATCTCCGGATGATAGGGCGAGCGCTTTTAGCTCGGAAGCACCACTGCCATTTTCATTAAGCAGACTTTATTTAACCCTTCATTGATGATAGCTTTATGTCCTTTAAAAAATCAACCTCTTCTCTTTTGGACACAATGTCATCACCAAATCAAAAGACATCATTCCTATGGAATAAATAATTGAACAAACATATGCAGCATGGTGGCGTAGTGCTTTGCATTGTGGCCTTGCACCTCCATTGGTTTGGGTCTGGGCGCATCATGTTCTCCCAGTGCTTGGTGGGTTTTCCTTCCAGGGTACTCTGGTTTCCTTCCTCGGTCCAAAGACATGCAGATTAGGTTACTTGACGTTTCCAAATTGCCCGTAGCATGTGAGATTGTGTGTACTTAGGCCCTGTGTGGGTTGTGTCCTGCCTTGTACCCTGAGTCTTCTGAAATAGGCTTCAGGCCTCCTTCAACCCTGTACAGGATAATCGGTATAGTGAGTGAGTGAGTGAGTGAGTGAGTGAGTGAGTGAGTGAGTGAGTGAGTGCTAAAATAAATGAACATTTCCTATAAAGTAAAAGTTTGTAACATAAATAATTGATAAA
>JAAGKR010007102.1:0-38839 GCA_011419295.1 Clarias macrocephalus | reverse complement strand
CACACACACACACACACACACAACATTAACATGTACTGATCGAAACCATGCAGCATGTCAGGTGAATACAGAGAACAGATGTGTAGCACGATTCATCTTTACAGAGAGCATAACACTACACATAGCCTGTATAACTCATTTATGAAGCCTTCTCTTCTTCTAGACACGAGCTCGAGCTTTGAATTTGGATGTCAAGTTGACAGCCTTAAGTTCACAATACGTAAGGCTGACATAAGGGTGTTGTAACACCTTCTAAGCGACTGTACTGGATGCTTTCATTACTTCTGGTACGTTACAGAGCAGCGATGTGGAAATTATTAAGATCTAATTAAGGAACGAGAAATGACATCACCACAACACATTAAAATAACCCACGATCATGCATTAATAACTCAAATACAACAAAATTTGTAAACGCACTGTGTTAATGCTATGTCTAAATAACATTAAGAAATATGTATTTAGTGTAATAACCCCGATTTTCAATTACCGCTTTCATGCGTTTTGGCTCCTCACCAGTTTTTCACATTGCTGTTGGGTAACTTTATACACCTTTTTTTTTATATACCACTCTGGAGTAAATTTCAGTAGTCCCTCATTTTTAAAGCTGTATGTATGTATATGCAGTATAGAAATTCACACATATAGCTATAAGATTAATAATCGCAAGAAAAAGTATAATGTATAAGAGAAATAATATTCTGTGTGTATTTTCCAAGAATAAAAATAATTGAATTTTTAAGGAGAAAAAATCCTTAATTTATCTTATTAATTAAAAACAAAATAAATATTGATTGTATGTGTGTATAGTGAACATACATGGTAAATACTTTATATTTTATGTATAATTTGGGTTTTGAGGATCTTAAATAATTCCAAATTGTGTAATAATTGTAAAATCATGACAAATATTCAA
Source organism: Clarias macrocephalus (assembly GCA_011419295.1). NCBI lineage: Eukaryota > Metazoa > Chordata > Actinopteri > Siluriformes > Clariidae > Clarias > Clarias macrocephalus. The sequence goes on along the minus strand of JAAGKR010007102.1, from coordinate 37,923 downwards.
ATATTACAATAAAATTAGGAGAATTTTTTCCTTGATAAAAGCAACAATTTAAACGTTCTTTTTTGAGTTGCTGTAGAACAAATAATTAATTAATAATTAACTGATGATTATTGTGGATATTGAAAGTCAGAAATACAAATTTTTGTAAAAAAGAAAAAAGGGAAGCATATAATTATTGTTTTCAGTTATTGTATGTCTCCGTTTCTCAGGCGTACACACGGTGCCAGTCGGACCGGGAAAAAGCGTCTCTGCTGTCGGACATCCCGATCCGTCGCGGAGAAGGCGTGACGTCGACGACGCGCAGGATCGGCCCAGAGCTCTCCAAGCGAATCTATCTGTTGATGACGTCATCAGACCCTCAGCAGACGCTGGACTCTGTGGCGTAAATATTTCCTTTAAAAGAAGCAGGATTTATTATTTTATGTTGGATTGTTTGTGTTGCTCTCAGCATTCGTTTTATTCGTTCTCTTTTATGCATTTGTTATTAAATGTTTTCTCTCAGTATGATGTGAGTTTGTCATGATTTTCAAGTACACACCTTTAAAGCTCTTTGCACGCTCTCTCTCTCTGTGTGTGTGTGTGTGCGCGCGCGCGCGTGTGTGTGTGTGTGTGTGTGTGTGTGTGTCGTGGTGAACAGAGCGCTGTGCTCCTTTCACACCCAGTGTGTGTTCCTCAGAAGCTCTCTACACTTAAAGCAATTTTCTCCTGACACTGACCCACCACTTGTTGGACCATAAAAGACTCAAGGTCACCATCATACCCTCTTTTTTTGTGTGTTTTTTTTTTTTTTGTACTCTTTTGTCCGTGCTCACACACTGCACTCCGGAGTATGACAGGGTGTAGGTAATTGTGGAACCGACAATTTGCTTACTCTTGCCATGTTATTTTGATGTTTTTTTCAACAACCGGCTTAAAGCGCTATGACAGACCTGTTATTTCTCCTCTGAGCTAAAACGGTTCTGTGACCCGAACAACCCTGAAGAGGTTCGTGACTCGTTCCAGCACGTTAGAAAATGGCACATGATAAGGAGTGGTGTATTGCATGAAACGAGTGGTTGGATAAATGTGTTAAAGAGACGAGTTGTTTGTTTGTTTATTTATTTATTTATTTATTTATTTTTACAGGACTAAGGTGTGGGGTGAAGACTTGTATATTAATTATATTATATTCATTGAAGAGGTGAACAAAGTACACAAATCCTATACAGGTCGCCCCCGACTTACGAACAGTCGAGTTGCTAATTTCCTGTTCTGCGAACATTTGTAGATGCAAACAAATCGTGGAAATAGCTAATGGTGTTTTACAAATAATAGACACTGCAGTGTGCTAGATACCAATACAGTGGAACCTTGGATTGCGAGTTTACGAGTGTTCCGCAAGACGAGCAAAGATTTTTCATAAATTTTGACTTGAAAACTGAGCAAGTCTTGGTTTACGAGTGCCGAGTATCATGTATCACGCATGCGCTTTTGTTTTGACACCGAGCTTCACGTGATCACAACTGAGCCGATGATTTTTTCACTCTCTTGCTCTGCCGAATTGTGGGTAATCGCTTCCTCTGCTGGGTCTCTTTTTTAGCGTGTCTCCTATGTGTGTGCATGAGTAATTTGACACCGACACACACATCGACACAGGCACACACACTCTCTCGCCTTTACACCCTGCTCCCCGGCTTCACACCACATACAAAACCCACACACTCTCTGCTTTGCACAGAAAACTCAACTCTGTCACGATTCTTTTCAAAGGTAAGGTGCTGGTTCATTTGTTTTTTTGTTTTTTTTTTTATTTTACAGCAGTGAAAAAAGAGATTTCTTTTTTTTTCTTCGTTAAAACAGTGTTTCTGTTGTGTGTGTGTGTTTGTTGTGAGACTTAAAAAGCGAGGTGGGGGGGAGGGAGGAAGAGTTTTACTGTGTAAGACAAGGCGAGGGAAGGGGCCAATTACACACACACACAAATACACAGTCTGAACGCACAAACGGAAACACTTATCTGTCGGGATTTTTAAAAACTTTTTTTAAAGGTAAAGTGCAGGTTAATTTGTTTTATTTTTACTTATATATTGTATTAATTATTTTTAGGGCGGCACGGTGGTGTAGTGGTTAGCGCTGTCGCCTTGCACCGCCAGAGTCCGGGTTCGATCCCCGGCCAGGCTCGATTCCCGTCTCTGTGTGCATGGAGTTTGCATGTTCTCCCAGTGCTTGGTGGGTTTCCTCCGGGTACTCCGGTTTCCTCCCACATTCCAAAGACATGTACGTTAGGCTAATTGGCGTTCCCAAATTGCCCGTAGTGTGTGAATGAGTGAGTGTATGTGTGTGTGTCTGTGCCCTGCGATGGATTGGCACCCTATCCAGGGTGTACCCTGCCATGTGCCCGAAGTCTCCTGGGATAGGCTCCAGGATTAAGCGGGATAGATAATGATGAGTGAGTGAGTGAGTAATTATTTTTATGTTTTTATTTTTTTGGGCTGTGGAACGAATAATTTGAGTTTTCATTATTTCTTATGGGAAAATTCGATTTGGTTTATGAGTGTTTTGGAATAAATTTTTGGAGTGTTAACTGAATGTATAAAATGTGTAAAGTCCGGTATATTGTATTGCTGGTGCGGGAGAAATTAGTCAGCCTCTCTGGTTACAATGAATCAGTCCCGGAGCACGATGATTGATAGAAAAAGTCTGTCCTGTAAAGCTGTCCTGATGCAGAATAATCCTAATTTTATAAAACCCTCAACAAAACAGAGATCGCAGTCCAATAAAGTGGAAAACAGCTCTGAGACCACATGGTGTCTGGGATTCCCCTCTTGAATTAAAGGCACAGAGACAACACTGTTACACTTCACGTGAGGTTCATTTCCTTGTGTGCAGTAACGTTTTTTGGGCACATGACGGCAGTGTGGGGAAAGGGAATGTATATCCGTGTCAAAGGCGTGCAAGACTCACTTTCTCAGACTTAAGAACAAATCTGACTTACGAACGTGTAACCTGTACTTGAGCCAAAGTAGAGAGCTTAGGTAAAATATTACTCAAATAAAAGTAGAAGTCCTCATTTACATTTCTACTTGAGTAAAAGTACAAAAGTACTCGCCTTTAAATTTATTATCAAAAGTACTGAACTTGTATTAGCTCAGAGTAGCCTTAAAGTCAGAGAAAGAGAGTCTCTCTCACCTCCACTTCTGATTTCAAACACCTGCTGCATGATTAAACATTGCACACGGGACGGCAAATCACACAATGGCACATAATAGTCAACATGTGCCATTAATACCGCTTCAAATATAATTTAATACAACTCCATGCAGAAATGTAGTGAAGGGAAAAGTAGAGCTATTTCATGTAGGACATACTGTAGTGAAGTAAAAGTTAAAAGTATCAAAAGTACAGATACAGAACATGAAATGTGTGTTTAAATACTGTGATGGAATAAAGGGACTTTGATAGCTTCCACCTACAAAAATTCTCCAACTTCATCAATTGATGCTTATTAATAAACAACACACAGTGATACATTAATCACTTCATACAGATACTGTTATCACTTACGTTATAGGAACCCTAAATAATAGTTTTTTTCCTATCAGCCTTTTTATTTCTTTTCTGAACACGTAAACTCACACTGGAGTCTCTTCGTGTAAGTCAGTGTTCAATTATCCGTGTTTTCTTTATCTATTTTTGCGACTCGTGCGTGCTCCATTCAGGTCGCTGGTGAATGAGCTGTTACTATAGAAACGATAGTAATAACAACATTGCTGAACGACTGTAAACCTTCACTACTGCTGTTGTTCTGTCCTAGAAAATGATTTCTAACAGATTATGGAAAAGTTTTATCTGTGTCCTAGCCACTCAGAAATCCTCCAGAGTTTCTCCTTCGTCTCCAGTGCGTCTGGTTCACGGTAGATCCGGAGCTTAACCAAGAAACGCCTGGCATGAAGCAGGAATTCACCCACAGATGATTTAGAGGCAGGTTAGAGTCACAAATCCACCCACTCACATGATTTTGGGAGGTGGGAGAAACCTGAGAACCTTGAAACCACAGAGTGATAGTCTAAAGCTCCACACACAGCTCATGATCGATCCAGGGATCATGGACCCGTGAGACCGTAACGCTACCACCATAACAGAGAAAGAATTTATTTTAAAACAATGTCTTATACCGACTTGTTGCCGGAGGAATCTATAAATCTGTGTGGAGTATGAAGTAGTGAGATGGTTTGTAGCAGATAATCGTATTAGGTTTGGAGATTTACCGTCATGTAAAACCAAATAAAAGTCGCCATTCTAAAGATCTGGCCGTTCCGACATCGTGTACTTTCCATCTAATCGCTGCTGTATGTTTTATCCTCTGGTTTTGTGACTTCCACTGATATGCTATTAGTAAAAAAAAAAAAGTCATTTATCCTGCCAGTTGGAGTGTGTACGAGTTCTGCAGTCTAGCCAAGCCTCTAAATCATCATGTCAATCCGTTCTCGTGGAGTAACAGGGGGTTCATTTGCCACCCGAGCCGTCGCTAAGGCTTTTCCCGGCTCTTGGCTGGAGATTAATATGGACCAGAGGTGGCAGGGGGTCGCCGTTGGTGCGTTTCACTCTTGTGGACAGGAACGCCGCTACAACCAGCAGTTGGCTTTCTCCGCTCAGCTCACCTGTCTTAGAAACAGGCCTCTTTATCAGCCACGAGAGAGAGAGCACTGAGTACTGCAGGCCCTGAGCACCATTTAACACTGTGGCTCAGGTTAGAACAAAACGAACACAACAGGAAATGATGACTTCCACTTACTACTGCTAAAGGTGGATCTACAAGCTATTGAATCAGGGGCTACTTAGTACTGACTGAATGTTTTTTTCTTTTCTTTTTGGCTTTCTTTCGTTATATAAAAATGGCATGGTGAAAAAAAAAAGTTATATATAGGATGGACACAATTGGGCAACGCACTGGACCTTGTGTATCAAGGACAGCAGGAATCAAAGATAGGAATTTATAAAGTTATCTGCTGTTGTTTCTCTAATAAGAAGACCCTCTACAAATGAATTTTGAATGTTTTATCACATACAAAAAATGAAAGGTGGGGGCACTAACTTTTACATATTACTTTATACAGTGTGTGTATGTAGTCGGCACGGTGTCTTAGTGGTTATCACGCACCTCAAGGGTTGGAGGGTCAACCTCTGTCCCCATCTGTGTGTGTCTATATTCCCCACAGGGTCAGTCAGGATACAGCGCCCCCTGGAGCAGATAGGGTTAAGCGCTTTGCTCAAGGGCTCAAGGGTGTTGCTGGGCCTTAACCGTTTGAGCCACCACTGCACCAGTCTTAATAGATAATAGATGGATAATAGACTGTAAAGCCTATTTCCTTGTACTTTTTTACATATATTTTAGCACTTATATCATTTAATAGGTATATTCCTACAGTACAGTATACACCAATCAGCCATAACACAACATAACAGCCCCTCCATCACAATCTGCACATTATCAAAGTCACTCAAATCCTTACATTTGCCCATTTGTTTTGTTTCCGAAACATTCAACTTCAGGGACAAAATGTTCACTTGCCGCCTAATATACCCACCAACTTCCAGGTGCCATTGGCACAAGATATTGTATCTACAGCTACTGTGTGAAGGGCCAACTTGTGACGGCTAGTCGACTGGGCTAGAGCAACTGCAAAACCGCACCTCTTGTGCGGATGCAGTGGTCAGGACATATCAAAAGTGATCCAAGGTAGGAAAACCGATCAACTAGAGACAGGGTCATGGGTGAATCTCACTCAAGTCTCACTCACGCACGAGAGCGAAGGCTGGCTAGTTTTTCTACTATCTAACACTTTTAATAATCATCTTTGGGATGTTAACAGTAACACACAGCGTCGTCGCACCATGTCATCATTGATTATTTCCCTAGAACCGCAAACCCCAAAGTGTTTCATTCCTTCCCAATCATAATGAGAAATGGATCCGATCAATCGGCCTTCATTTCGACACGTGTTCCTTTGGGCCGATGGGTGTGAGTTCTGTGTGCGTCAGTTCAGCTGAGGTTATATGGTTGCTGAATGAGGCAGAAGGGTGTTAAGGATCCCGACCGCCTGGGGGAAAGAAGATGTTCCCGAGTCTGGCATTAACAGCCTGGATGCTTTACTACCGTCTGCCAGAGAGCAGAGAGGAGAAGGCAGTGTGTATTGTGAGTCACGCACAATGCTGGTGGCCTTCAGGATGCTACTTTGCTCATGAACAAGGTCGTCTATCACATGCTTAACGGTTTTCACTAGATCGTAGGAATCTGCGCTGTAAGATAAGCCGCTAATGTTGTGATTTTATAGTGACGACGATGATGATGATGTTAAAGCCTAGAACAGCGTCCATGTTGAAGGGTGGCCATATTTTATTTTTATTTACCAATAGGATACACACTGCCCTGCGATGCCTTCACACCCCGCACAGAGTGTACCCCGCCTCGTGCCTTAAGTCTCCTGGGATAGGCTCTGTGTCCCCCATGACCGTGTATACAGGACAAAGCGGTATAGATGAGTGAGTGAGTGAGTGATGTTACACATCTAGAATTTTTATTTTGTCTTGTGCTTGAGGAAAAAAGTGAGAATCCTTTACGTAATGTCCTCTCTCAGTCTCTGGACTGTCTATGACTCTCCCTCTGAACAAGCTTCCACAAGAGGGCAGACTTGCTTAACACACCCGCTTCAGTTTCTCATCAAAAAGCGTTCCGTCTCTGGAAGAAATATGGGAGGCGGAACAGGCGGAAAGTAAGAAGAGTCCTGATCTAAATCATACAGTGCGGCGTTTGCGACAGGTCAGTCGAACAACTTTCAGTCCAGGGAGATGGTTGTTGGTTTAGTTTACATTTATTACATTCCTGTCTGTGTTTTGGGAGCAAATTCTGGAAATATAGAGCCAGATGCTGTGCGCTTATGGATGATTTGAAATGCACTGAAGGCGATCTGAAAATAAAGGCAAAAAGGAAAATCCAGTCCTTTTTTTTTGTGGTTTATGTAAATTATTGTGTACCTGCATCTTAAAGCATCTCGGTTTCTCATTTTCTCAGTAAAATAAAAAAAATTAAACTTCTAAGACAGATTCAAGTGAATTTCGATTTCATTTAGGATTTAGCATTCTGCTAATTTGCTTCTTTTGCTCGTTATATATATATATATATTAATATATCCCCTAATAATCCGCGAGGTTACTATGTGTTCATTCATTAGTGTCAAAAATGTGCAAAAGGGTTCGCATATTAATCTTTAGAATCGATGCGTGGTCTTCAGAGGCATCCAAGATTTAAACTGACCTGGAGTTCATCAACGTCTTGGTTCATCGACTTCTAAAGGAAACTCAGAATTCCTACTCCGAATCTCGGGAAGGTTTGAGTTCAGCTCATGATGTCATATCAACATGGCCGCCTAAAGCTTCAACAGTAAGCAAAGTCTTTTTCATGAGTTGTACTTTATTTACTACTGCTTGGTTTCTAGCCTTCGCTTGATCTCTAGCTAAAAAGAGCAATGCAGTGGAGCTTTAGTGCTTTAGTCTGTCCGGCTTTCTCATATCATCTCTCATCTGTACTGTACCCTCCGCTCAAATAAGCTGTTAACGTTTCATCTTTTACGCTAACACCAACACGCTTGTCATCTCACAGATCACTGACTAGCCGAGCCGAGTCTCTGTTGGAACTGTGCAGGGCTGCATCGCGTTCTTGGATTTTCTTAATTTCTCGTTATTTTGAACTTAAAAATTGTCGCGATGGCTCGCGATATATACAAGGTGTTTTCAAGTCGGACCAGGATGAATTTTTTTTTCAATGGAGGCATAAAACTGATCGACATTAACGGAAGACTTCGAGCACAGTATGGTGATGAGACTCAGTCAAACATTTGAATGGTGGCTTAAAAAAGACCCTACGGTTAACTTGTCGACCAACACCTTGCACATTACAGGAACTCGGCCGGCAGATACAGTCCTGACCTCGCGCCAAGCCATTTCCACGTGTCCGGGTCATTAAAGGAGGTCCTGGGAGGCCGGCGTTTCAGATATGAAGCACACACGGGTCTGGAGAAAACTTTCTTGGTATCCAAGCACTAGTGAAAAATACATTAGTGCAGCAGAGGATTATATGGATTATATAAATCAAAAAAGTCCCGACTTTTACAAAGAAACTACTACAAAGATACACTGTCCATCTGTGTATGTAGTTTACCTGCTCTAGGCTCAACTGTGCATCATAGAAACAAGGACTCACTTGAGATAATCACACCCTGTACCTTTAGGAGCTAAGAGTGATACTGCGCTAGCCCTCAGAAACCTTGATCACTATCTTTCCAGCTGCCATTCAATCCATCCCACACCTCTCCATCTCACTTTACCGACTAAGCCTCACCCTGGGAGGCTCATCTCTCCGAAGGGACAGCTTGCGAGAGAGGAAAACAAAATCAGGTCCACTCTTATGCATTTCTCACATTCCTCTCCGGCTCATGATCTCCGTCCTCCAGCCACCTGATGCGATTGCTAATTGCACTTGTGGTGCGGAGCCGTCCATCACACGGTGTCTCCAAAAGTAAGGCCGGGCATGCTTTATGACGTTTTCAAGGCTGCGGCTTATTCATTTCAAACCGATGCCTCTGGAGAGTCCCTGGTCGGTCTGTTGGTGAGGCTGAAGCTCTGATAGACTGTGTCTCAGGGAGTCTCGGGAGGGTGTGTGTGTGTGTGTGTGTGAGCGTGTGTTGGTGCTACAGGCAACAAAAGCTTGTCCAAGGCTGAAGGAGTGTCCTGCGTCACCGCCACTCGGTATTCATTACACACGGTCACCCTCCAGGGCGTTTTTATTAACATTCCAATCAGCGGCGAGTGAGATTGCTCGATCTGCGGAAACAAATTGGGAATAGTCTTTGATGTAGGAGTTGAAAAAGGTTCCTGCAACAAGAAACACAGGAAAAAAAAAAAAAAAAAAAAAGCAGACATGCAAAGCACACAAGTTGAGAAACACAGTGACATTATTAGTGTTTCCCCTCATGCAAGTGGTTTCACTCTGATGTGTGCAGTCATGTGTGTGTTGCAATTTGTTAGACTGAGGAAACTTTGCTCTCGTGCGAAGTGCAAGTGAGCGATTTTGCCAACCCCGAGGCCCCGAAACCGCACCAACCTTGTCGTTATACCATGACGGACACCTTCCGTACTCTGCGGTTGACCCGATTCCTCTTTTCCATGTCGTTGATGGATTTTCGCACCGCAGTCACACTGACAGCTCCGGTTCTCCCCAAAAGACACACTTTGCTCTCGCAGGAAGGCAGCACTGAGGACGAGGAAGAAAAGACATAAGGTGTCATTCTTCACGTGTCAGTCGCTCAGGTCTGTCAAACCTTCCAGAAGAAAAAGGCTCAATCCTTATCTCTGGTGCAAGAAAAGGATCGGTTTCAGAGCTTGTGCTGGAGCTACTGTATAAAGCAGTTGCAGATCTTGAAGGCATAAACCTGTACAATAAAGCTGGTTAGTGTGGTGGTGGCAGTGGGGCACAGGAAACATTACCAGCTGAAATCTCCACGGTCCCTGGCTAGTCTAAATTTCTCTAAATTGCCCCTAGGAAAGTGTGAATGTGCAAACTGTCTGTGATACAAGTGGCATTTTTTTTTTTTTTTTTTTTTTTTTTTGTTAGGAAAGCCTGACAGGTTCACAAGACATCTGGTTGAGAATAGCATTGGGACTTGTATCCCATTGGATTCTTTTATTTTCTTGCTTGCAGAACATTCTTTAGTAAGATAGTCCTGTAGTTTGTTGGCATTTCGGGAAATAGTTTTTGTTGGTCATTCTGCTGCTCCTGTCAAGGAGTTGCCACAGCGGACCAAGTTTTAAGCCTCTTCGGGACTCAACCCTTCTATATTCTCTTGGCTTAGAACCGGCACTGCGTCAAGTCCCTGGGGTTTGGCCATTGGCTGGGAATTGAATGGAGGCCTTGTGCATGGCAGGTGAGACACTGAGCCACCAGTGGCCAAAACGGCACTGTCAAAAATAGAATCACAAAGATCATGAAACCAATTATGAACTAGAGTGGTGTAGCTGAGGTTGAGTACATGTAACTGTATTCGTACATCATGTGGGCATGTCCAAAGTTTCTTAGTCTTTCTACAACAATAGTGGTCTTCAGTCTTACACAGTATGATGCTGATCAATCCCTGCTATCCGTTCTCACCCAGATGAGGATGGGTTCCCTATCGAGTCTGGTTCCTCTCAAGGTTTCTTCCTGTTACCATCCCAGGGAGTTTTTCCTTGCCACCGTCACCCTCGGCTCGCTCGTCAGGGACGATCTGATCATTTTGATTGATGCACATTTTACATTTCATACAAACGTAATTCTTTTGATTGTGTAAAGCTGCTTTGCGACGATGACAATTGTTAAAAGCGCTATGCAAATAAAATTTGTATTGTAATTCTTCTCCTTCTATAACTATTTTAACGTACAATACAACATCTTGTAGATCCACCTTTAGCAGCAATAACTTGAAGTAATCATTTCCTGCATGACTTTATCAGTGGTTCACAGCGCTTTGGTCATTCTTCTTTACCACATTTCTTCAGTTCATTTTTGGTTCAAGTTTTTGGGCATTTGTTTATGGATAGCTCTCATAAGGTCCCGCTTTAGCATTTCAAGTGGGTTGATGTCTGGATTTTGACTGGGCCATTTCAAAGCTTCAGCGATTCTGATGTACATTTACTGGTGTGACTCAGATCTTTGTCCTGTTTAAGGTGTCAGATGCAAGGTTCTGTGGCTGCAAAACAAGCCCAAGTCATCACCTCTTCACTGCTGTGATTAACAGTGAGCTTGAGGTGTTTCTGCTAAAATGCCGTGTGTGTGTGTTTTTTTTTTTTTTTTTTACCAAACAATGGTGCTGAGCATTAAGACCAAACCACTCCATTTTGGTCTCATCTGTCTATAGAACATTAATATTGTTGTTTTGCGACCACCAGTCATGCTTCCCTGTTCTTTTTCTCCTTGCATCCCATCCAAGCAGATTGACCGTACTTGTTCAGTCTTCTTCTAATTGTGCTCTCAAGGACTTTAGCATTGAAAATGTTCACTGAGAATTGTAGGGTCTAAGATGTAGCTCTTGGTTTTTGTTTTGTAGTTTTCTGAGCATTGCACAGTCTGACCTTGGGGTGAACGTGCTGGGGCGTCCACTCCTGGGAACATTGGCAACTGTCTTAAAAGTCTTGAATGCTTCCCAATTGAGAATATTTTTTCTCAAGTGGGAAATTTAGAACTCCAAATTGTTTGAACATTCTTTTCTAACTCTTTCCAGATTGATGTGCAGCAACCATTGCTTCTTTAAAACCTTCGCTTTTGTCTCTCACTCTTGCCACACACCTGAATGCTCCAGATAAGCAAATCGCCGTCTTTACTTTAGTAGAGGTCGCTCACATGCTGATAATTAGCTGCAAATGATATATATATATATATATATTTTTTGTTTGGACTATCAGTGATGAGAACGTCATCATTCTTAGAATACTCACTAAACACTCCATATAAATAGACGCCACAAATCTTACCCTGAAGAAGTGGCTTATAGAAAAGTGACAACATTGACTTGGCATTTAAATCGCAATTATGTCTTTCCAACTTGACATGAAAGACGCATTAGTGAGATATCGGACATCTCTTGGAATAGTCAGTAGTGAAAAGTTGCAAACAGTGCTGTGGATTTTCAAAATGGCACAAAGGAAACTGATGTAATGACTCAATGTCACCTGGTGTAGGCAGTCTAGATCCTGTTTTCCTTAAAAAGTAGACTCACCGGTAATAAGGTGAAAGAGCGTATTTAGAAAGGAAGATTATTCCTCCACATTACATCACCTACACACTGTACTCGAAGCGTGAGTTGTGATCATCACACTGAGAGAGAGAGAGAGAGAGAGAGAGAGAAAAAGAGACCTCGGGTCAAAACCTGAACCTGAACTTTATGAACAGGAGCTTTTAAAAACAAGCCAGGCGGTTTGAGGCTGTGTGAGGCTTAGCGGACCTGATGGTCAGGGTGAGACACAACGCTTACCCTCCCACTGAGTCACCAGTGCAGAGCTCTGTTTGAGTGATGCTTATCCATTACTTACTGTAAGTCTGAATAGTAGCTTATTGTTTCCAGGATGGTAAACTGCCTACTTTGGTTGTAACTCATTTGCTCATACAATACTTTTACGGTGCCGCCATAAGTATGTAATAAGTAACATTTATGCATTTTAGTATCAGTTACATAGCTACATGGGAGATGAATCTGAAATGATTGACACCTGTGTGAGCGTCTGAACTCTCCGATATTACCCGAGTAATGTAATATTGGATTATTCATATGTGCTGAATTAGATTCCTATTCATACAACTGGACAATGTTTTGAATTTGTTAATGTGAAATAAAAAGTGATCCATATAGCCTTTGTTCAGCTGGATTAGATTAAGGGCATATTAGAAGCTGTAGTCAGAGGTCAAAACAAAGAGAAACCAGAACATGGGAGAAACAAAGCCTCGGTATAACGAGGTACTGTACGAGGTAATTGACAAGACTATGCAATGTAGCGCAGACATGCCAGGGTAGGGTGGACATAATTGGGCAACACCCTGGACCTTGTGCTTCAAGGACACCAGGAATCAAAGACAGGAATCTATAGAGGAGTTTAAACTTTATGAACTTTCACTTCCTGAGTCTGTCTTTCTCTACTTTTTTTTCCCCCCATATGTACTTACTCTATAATTTTCTTCTCATTTGTCATGTCTCCAGGTAAAAGTACATTCAGCGGTGCAAAAAATAGCCTAACAGCTTATTACCTGCTCATATGTAAATGTTAACGTTTAGAAATGGCTAATGACATCAGAGGCATAATCATTTTTTTATATATATATATATATATATATTTTTTTTTTACATTTATATCAAGAGCAGACACCTTGTGTTAAATAACAAGACGGGGGCAGGATGAAGCCACACAGATGGTCAGGTTAATATGCCGATGAGTGCTGGGCACAGTTTTAAACAACTGTCCTACAGTAAAGCCTCACAAAGAAAGCTCACGTATTTTACACCTTCTTGAACCTCCAGGGTTGGGGTTCGATTCCCACCTCGGGGTCTGTGTGCATGGGGTTTGCATGTCTAAACCATTTTTGCATGTTACACACATTTATGGACATTTGCATTTGCACTCACCCTGGAAATCTATGGACATTATGGACACATATGGACATATTTCTATGTAATTTTTATTTCAATTCTATTTCATTTCCACACTAAAGTTTTCTATATTTTCTATATTTATACAGTATTTTTTCTCCATATTTGCTAGGTTTCGCTCATATTTTATATATTTGTTTCATCCTATGTAGCTATATTCTCCTTATCTAAAGTTTTTTTTATATATATTTATTATTTCTTATTTTATTCCATATTTATTGCTTATTGAAAATCTTTTTTAAGGTCACAGGCGGCCGTATAAGCATTTCACTGCATGTCGTACTGTATCACTTCATGACTGTGTATGTGACAAATAAAATGTGAATTTGATTTCGCATGTTCTCCCCGTGCTTGTCGGGTTTCCTCCGGGTTCTCCGGTTTCCTTCCACAGTCCAAAGACATGCAGACTAGGCTAATTGCATGTTTGCTCTGCGATGGCCCTAGATCTCCTAGGATTGGCTCTAGGGCCACCGTATACAGGATAAGGTGGCATAGACGATGAGCGAGCGTGAGTTCGAGTAAGTCTTAGAGGTTCAAATGAACTAAAACTCAGATCATCCTCCTACTTCACTGATTTTACCAAATGCACTGTTTCAGTGACTGTAGCTTTAAATGAACTGCTCCTGAAAACCCCTTTGTGGAAATGCATTTTTCTAACCAATCAGAATGCAGAGACTGGACAGCAGTGGGCCATTTACCCTCCATTTGAGTCTCTGCATTTCTATTGAACAAAACAAGGGGACTATATATATTTTTTCATCCTGACTGAAGTGTCTTTTCAGTTTTTCTCCATTGCAAAACCATATTTATTGTTCTGTACATACGGATCCACTGAACGATGTTCTGTTTTCATTATGAAACTTCATGAAAGTTTGGGTCATTTGTTGTTTTTGCTTATGTATCGGGGAAAAAAAAAGTTCTCCAAGCGTGCAGGCATTAAACATGATGGAGTGAGTATGACTTTGGGTGAACTCCATCCATCAGCCTTCGGTGTTATTAAACTGCCCGGGTGGATGGTGAATAATTCACGATATGCGCTATACATTTATTTTTCTGGCAGCTGTTGGATTTATGTCATTTTCAAATGGTGATTGATTGAGAGATAATGACGCGATCACCTGAAAGAAACACTGGTGCGTTGCCATTAAAGTGGCTAATGCTGCTGTTGTCCTCCTGGATCCGGGTTACAGTTAAAAAAAAAAAAAAAAAAAAAAAATTATATATATATATATTTTTTTTTTTTTAACTGTTTTTAAATTTTTTTGTTTTGTTAAAAAAAAAAAAATATATATATATATATATATATATATATATATATATATATATATATATATATTTTTTTTTTTTTTTTTTTTAATGTGACGCTAGGTGTGGTTGACTTTGTTGTGAGATGTGGTTTTGGGTTTTGGCAAAGACTAAGTGAAATGATCTAAGCCATACATGAGTGTGTTACAGAGTAGCAGGCATGATGGAGAATCCAATTACTTTCATGTTAATTAGCTAGCAGAAGGATCCTGGCTGAAGATGCTTTCGTGATCACTTCATTATTAGGGTTCCGCACTGTGCAACGACTTCACGAATGGTTCTTCTCGCAGCTGTTCTAGGTTTTTGCTTTTACTTGACCCCAGCAGTATTATATTCGGCTAACTGATGCTCACTTCCCTGTGGGAACTCGGGGCTAGAATCGATGACCAGATTTATACAGGCCACATTTTGCTCTTTATAACAGTCACTCATCATGGCTCTCCTCAGGCTGCAAGCGTGCAATGACTAGTGATACCATCACCTCATATTCTCCATTGATTCACTTTGTGTCAGGAGATAGATACAGTACATCGGTTTATTCATACTTCCTGGATAGTTTACTGTCAACCTTTAACATGTTGTATCTAATTAATCAAACAATAAAATCTTAAACACATAAAGCATCACATAACGGGTCAGAAATGATTGTGGATCCACTCTGTAGCGCTAAATCGGGTAATGCAACATCACTCACTTAGTCAGTCAGAAAGTATGGACCAGAATGCCAAACTTAAACTCAAAGGACTATAATACTGTATTTACTGGGATTAACAGATATTTGTGGAGCTCATGTACACCATTGCCGGAGAACATTACTATGAAATGAAGGTCATACGTGCAAAATCAAACATGACACCAAATTGAATACGGTCATGATACGTAATTGAAAGATCTCTATCATATAACAGACAATGTACAATTTTTAATGTCAAAGGTTAAATAAAGAACCTGAAATGCTCTGTACTCCAGTAATATGGATGTGATTATCAAATAAATTGGCTTAAAAAATTTTTTTTTCCAAGTTTCAATAGACTTTTTTATGTTTATTTATTTATTTGTGCAAAAAGACCAAACAAAGGTAAAGCAAGTTTGTATAGCACATTTCATACACAATGGTAATTCAAAGTGCTTTACATAAAAGAGAAGAAAATAATCATAAAATGAAAATAATGGCACTAAAACTTTTTAAAGAAAAATGTAAAATTTGATTTCCGATAAAAAAAAAAAACAGTTTGTAATGAAACTTTTAAAACTAATAAAAAATGGATTTAAAATCAAAATAAAACAGTCAAAAATATTAGATAAACAAAATAGTGCAACAAACAAACAAAAATTTAAAAAAAGGCATTTTGTATTATTCATTTTTTCCCATTGCATAGCTACAGGTAATCTTGTGGAGCATCATTAAAACAAATGATCAGTTACATTATAGCAATAATAAACAGGCTTTCCTTTATGAGCTACAGTAGTAGTGCACCGACGCTGGGAGCTCCTCCCATATGTGTTATACGAGGTACGTATGTCTGGAAAAACTCCAACCAATGTTAATATAGTGAGGTCAGTATGTATTGCATGTAACCTGGCAGCCAATGAAAGTGGACTGGAATGCGCATGTGTGAACAATGATGACATCACCGTACTGGTCAGTGGGGCGCTAGACGCTGTGGTTAGCATGCGTACTGTGTGGGCGTCACATTTAAAACGACTGATCGAGTAGAGCGATGAATCTGCATCAAGTCTTGTGTTAAGTCTTGTGTTAAGTCTTGTGTTAAGACATTCCTCTGTGGAAACCATTCAGATAATTCAGTGCAATGAAAGCAGCGCAAATATAAGTGCCGCACAGACGCTTCATAGATGGTTGAGAAAAGTTGTAAGTGATCCATGTTCGAGAACGCCTGCAACAAGCAGAACACCTGAGGATGTTGAGCGTGTTCGGGCTGCGATCAACAAAGATGGGTGGCTGATGGTGTCAGAGCTAAAAGCGTAAGTAGGAGTTTATGTCATGTGATCCATTCCTTACATGGCTGGAAAGATTCCGGACAGACGTTGTACAGCCAAATGGTAAACTGCATACTGGATATGGACACAACAAAATATTTATATTTTTAACATTGAATATTTCAATATTTTACTTTCAGGCTGGCCTAAAATATAAAGACATTCAGTTTGTACTCAGATCTCGCACTTTCCGTGATATCCCTTGAAATTTTTACGATATCTTGTGAAATGCTCCCAATATCTCGCGAAATGTTCCCAATATCTCGCGAAATGCTCCCAATATCTCGCGAAATGCTCCCAATATCTCGCGAAATTCTCCCAATATCTCGCGAAATTCTCCCAATATCTCGCGAAATGCTCCCAATATCTCGCGAAATGCTCCCAATATCTCGCGAAATGCTCCCAATATCTCGCGAAATGCTCCCAATATCTCGCGAAATTCTCCCAATATCTCGCGAAATGCTCCTAATATCTCGCAAAATTCTCCCAATATCTCGTGAAATGGTTCTACCCATGTCCCTTTAGAAACTCAATACAATTGGGCTCAATGAAATTAATTATAAATTTAATATAAATATAATAGTACAATCGCTCAACATTTGTAAAAAAACAACAACAACAAAACTGGCTGTAGTTCAGCAACTGATTTCTAAAAATGAAACATGTCACATCTCTAGTAAATGTTCTGTTGCAGTTTATTCAATCTCAGGCAGTTTTGTAAATTATTTAGTTTTCGCTCGTGAATAAATGACGCCGCTTGTTTCTAAAAATGAAAACAGAATATTTAAAGCTGATTGTAAAGCAAGGTATGTGTCTGTATGTGTCTGTGTCTCATCTCTTTGTCATTCCAGTCAAAAGTAAGAACATGAAATGCCACGATGAAACCATCACAGGTACATCAAATAGTTTTATTTATACGGGGCTGTCCAAAAGTCGGGCGGGAAATTACAGCAAATGCTCAAATTGATGGCGTCTGGTTTGAAGGCTCTTGTGTATAGATTCAATAGAGGAATGCTGAACCTTTTTTTGATGGATAAGAGCTGATGCTGTTCCATGCAGAAATGATTTCCTCTTTTAGTGCAGTTATCGTTCCGGGCTGATTCTGACACCTTATAGACTTCACGTAAGTCCAAAGGAAGAGAGCGGTGTGAGGTCTGGTTCTCTTACAGCGTATACTGTATTGATACTTTCAAAGAAAGTATAAAGTTTGAAATAAAGACATAAAGTAAGCAGTAATGGAGTGTTAAGTCTTAACCCTTTAACTGTCTGATGAAGCAGAACCCAAGTTCACTCGAGCTCACAACCTGTTGGCCGAACATTCTCCTTCCGGAGTTTCTGTTAGAGTGCAGAATTCATGGTTCCATCAATTATGGCATGTCGTCCAAGTCCTGAAGGTGAAAGCAACCCCAGACCATCACACTACCATCACCATGTTTGACTGTTGGTATGAAGTTCTATTTATGAAATGTGTATTACTTTAATGCCAGATGTCACAGGACAGACATCTTTTAAAATTCAACTTTTGTCTTAGCAGTCCAAGAATATGTGCTGAAAAGTCTTGGTGATAATCAAGAATTTTTTTTTTTTTTTGCCAAAAGTAAGACGACCCTTTGTGTTCTTTTTGGTCAGCAGTGCCTTTCACCTTGAAACTCTCCCATGGATGCCATTTTTTGCCCCAGTCACTTTCTTATTGTTTCATCATGAACTCTGACCTTGAAGGGTGGCCTTTGGTTCTTTAGATGTTGTTCTGGGTTCTTTTATGAGCTCCTGGATGAGTTGTCATTGTGCTGTTGGAGTCATTTTGGTATGTGGGCCACTCCTGGGAAGGTTACTCCTCTGTTCCAAGTTTTCTCCATTTGTGGATAATGGCTCCTGCTGTGGCTCACTGGTGTCCCAAAACCTTAGACACTTACTTTGTGACATGGAATTTTTTTTTATTGTGTTGCTTTTAAAGATCTTTTTCAGACATGTTCAATTCAGGGGGCTTTTCCACCCCTTAATAAATGAATTCATGCTTTAAAAATGCATTTTGTATTTACTAAGGTTATCTTTGTATAATATGTTTGATGATCTGAATCATTTAAGTGTGACAAATAGGCAAAAAAAACAAAAAAAAAAACAAGGGGCAACTACTTTTTCATGGCACTGTATATCATATTAACAATTTGTTGAACTTAATCTTCTAATACCCCAAATGATTTGTGCAGTAGTATTTTACGTGACTTTCTTTAATTATTATTATTATTATTATTATTATTATTATTATTATTATTATTATTAATAATATCACTAATCATCATCAAATATGTGTATATTTTTACCATGAAGTGACATCTCAACCATTTGGAAGAGGTCTATACTGTGGTCTGTTACAAAATAAACATTGCTGTTATTAATGTCAATATTAAAGGATTATAAGGTAATTGCCATGCTATGTTAAAAAAAAAAAAAAGAGAAGAAATCTCTGGACAAATGGTGTCTTTAAATAGTATGTCCTTTAAATTGCTTTGTCATACCAGGCAAAAAACAAAATGGATCTAATACCCCAAATGTGACTTTCTTTAATTATTATTATTATTATTATCAGTAATCATCATCAAATATGATGCGAAAATATAATAAAGAAAAAAGCGCTATACAAATAAAATTGAATTGAAATACGCGTATATTTTTTACCATGAAGTGACATCTCAACCATTTGGAAGAGGCCCATACTGGGGTCTGTTACAAAATAAACATTGCTGTTATTAATGTCAATATTAAAGGATTAAAAGGTAATTGTTAAGTCAGGAGGTGCAGTAAGACTTTCGGATATAGTGTCCCTTTAAACAAAGAGCTGAAATGAAGTCATTTTTGAACAAATGCTTTAAACAAGCAGGTTTCTAAAAGGTACATGTTTGATGTTTGACCTCTGATAGACACCCTTCTTTCTGAGAGTCAAATGATCTTGCTGCGACGTTTTGTGACGAGTCACAAAAGCATAGAATAAAAGCATTACACCACTCAAAGGCTTTAGCAAAATCATAGCATGAATATGTTCTATGACACAGAAACAGGCTTATATTATTTATTAAGTGCATCAGCAAACTAAACCAGCTTTATATTTCAATCTGAAAATACAGAGATTGAATACAGAGAACAAGTTCGCATCTCATTCCATTGAGGACTGTCACGTCTACACCTACGCCTGACGAGGACGAGCGATAAGTGCAGGTAATTAAGGCGGATGACTTCATTGTCAGAATACATAAGAAAACAATCCACTCTCCAAAATCAGCCGAGAAACAACATTACCATGTGGCTGAAATGAAATGTAATGACAAGATGTGTAGACGTCTAATCTGCTATCGGTTATGAATGTACACACGAACCATGTAGGGTTTATTTATTTATTCTGCGTCTGATAATTGTGGCATGAACCTCTCAGCATGCTGCACTCTGAATCATTCTGAACACAGCTGTTCATCTGAACCAGAGCTTCAAAAGATGAAGCTGTGCACAAAGCTCGTGGAGGAAAGTGCGCCAGAGGTTATGTATACAGAAATATTTGGCTTTCAGTCATTTCTTTGAACTGGTCTTTTTTTTTTTTTTTTTTTCTGGGGCAGAATAATTGTACAATATATATCTTTAACAGAAGAGAGCTCTAATATTTTGGAGCACAAGTTCTGGGTTAAAAAAAGAAAAGTCAACACAGGGTAAAAACTATACATCCAGGGTCAAAATTATACACACACCCACTTAGCAATCTTGAGGAAGAGGATAGTAGACTTACACAAGACAGTAATATTTCTTGGAAACGTTTCCAAACGAACTACAGGTTCTGTACAAGATCTGTTTAAACGATTGGACGTGAGGTCGATCCACTCCACCAAGGTCTGGAGCAGGACTGTTACCAAACTGTCACCCTCAGCTGAAAGGAAATTTGTTCTGATGGTCAGGAACAACCCAGGAAGCACCAAGGCAGAGACCTGCCATGAACTAGAAGCTGCTGGACCACCAGTCTCACTGTCCACAGTCAAGAGAGTTTTAGAGATTGAAAGGTTCACATCCAAGAAAGAAGCTCCTTCTCCAAAATCCACACCTTCAAGCTTGTCTAAAATTAGCATCTGACCACATAGACAAAGATAAAAAAATTAAAAAAGCTTTCCGGAAGAAGGTTTTGACCAACTTTATGCTTGACGGAGTAAATGCAAGCCATTCAATCCCAGCAACGCTGTACTGTACCAGCATGTACTGTATGGAGCAGCATGGTGGTGGTAGCATCATGCACCGACCGGGGAAGCTTTGCTCTAGTGGAACTGATGGAAGAATGAAGAATCAGGACTACCGTAGAATTCGTCAGCATAACCACAAGTCATCAGCTAGATGGTTAAAACTTGGACAGTATTGTTTCAACAGGACAACCTGAAACGTTACGCAAACAGTTGTAGAATAGATAAAACAGGTTCGCTTACCTGAAAGTCACGTCTGTATCAGGAAACTAGCAAATGTAACTGAATGCTATTAATTCTGCCAACTTTCCAACCAGAATTCTTCCAGAAGCTTGATGGCTCTCAAAAGTGTCTGATAAAGGGTGAAATTTAACCCTTTGGGCTTGCAATGATTCAAAGTAATCCAGTATTGCCGTGACGTTTACTGTATGTAATTGCAACTGTATACTGTATACTGTACTGTACTACTACTACATATGTGTGCTTGATTTTTTTTTATTTGTTTGACCAGAAGGTGTTTCTTTTTGTTTATTATTATTATTATTTATTTATTTTTATTTATTTATTTATTTTTTTAAATAACGGCAGCTTTGACAGTAGTACAAGGTGTAAATTAAATCTCTGTTTTAAAATAATGTGCATTTTCAAATACATAATGATTTTGAGAGAGAGAGAAAGTGAGAACAACTGAGGCTTGTGAGGGACTCATCATTTACAGCTGCTATGACATACAGTACCAAGTTTGGATTTATTTTCTACATTCTAGAACAATCCTGGTTATTTTTATTTCAAAACTATGAAATAACACATACAGCATTATTTAATTAACAATCAGCAAAAACAGTTATTTTAAGACATGAAGCTCAGCTGTTCTGGATCGGTTCTCACAAGAACAGTATTGTGTGTCGAGTGCGTTTGTAAACCCCATCGCGCTCCAGGATGAAACTGTCTCTCATGAAGACCTTCCCAGGAAATCAAGACCAAACCTGAGCTCTGCTGCAGAGGAGACGTTCATTTAGAGTCACCAGCCTCAGAAATCACCAATTAACCTCAAGCAGCACCTCAGATTAGAGCCGAAGCTTTACAGAGCAGAAGTAGCAGATAAACATCTCAATATCGACTGTTCAGAGGAGATTATTGTGTGTTTTTGGATAAACACCTTCAGTGTTGTTTTACAGTGTAGAGAGAAATAAACATCAGGAACGACCGTGGAGTTAGAATGGGGTGTACAAACTTTTGACTGGTAGTGTAAGTAAAAACAGCAACTAACAGCAGTGAACGATTGAAAAGTAAGCCACTATTTATAAAAATTAACCTTGTAATTATTGGCAAATTGCTGTGGCATGAGAGAAATGAAATATTTCAGGGCGCGCCGTCAATGCAGCTTCATGGTGTTACAGAGACGCCGCTTCCTGTCGGGCTGCGTTACACCACCCGCTCGGCTGATTATCATTTTTGGAGATTTTGGAGTGATGTTCTCCAGCAGCGAAGGAAATTACAAAACACCTGTCACAGTGTTGTATACTGAGAAAACAAAGCGTGAGTAAATGTATCAGTTACAATTACAAGTTCAATCATTATCATGTAAACTAAACTATAATTACATTCTTAAAAACGATATTACTGACGTGATTACTTAGCTACTGCTTTTTAACTGTTTGTTTCTTGAAATAAACATTCATGGTCAAACAGTTATCACTTACAGATGATGATTTGACAAATACACGGCCTGGCCAAAAAATAAAATAAATAAATAAATAAACAAATAAATAAATAAATAAATAAATAATAAAAAAAAAACCTGTCTCACACATTAAGAATTCATTGACTTATCTTTAGCTCTGGTTAAAGCAAACACACACTGTGGTGTCCAACTGATGTGTGAAAATTATTCCTCATGTTCTCAGAACCATTCTTTCACAATCTGAGTCCTGGAATAAGGTCGTGCCATCAGGGGACCTACTGTATTTTCATCACTCCAAAGTCCAGCCTTTTATGCTCCCTAACAAGTGGTTTTCTTATGGACCCACAGCTGTTTAGAACCAGTCCTGTGAGTTCTCATTACATTGTGCGTGTGTCCATGGAAATGCTCTTACTTTCACTATTACACATAGCTCTGGTTTCTACGGTGGCTGTGAAGTGCAAAACAAAATAACAAAACAGGAAACAAAATAACATTCAAAAACAAAATAACAAAACCCAAAACAAAATAACAACAACAAAAAAAAAAAAAACCCGAAAACAATAAACCAAATGAGAAAACACGACGACATTTCGGTCAAACCGGAAAAGGTAAGTAAAATAGTTCTTGAATTAAATTCTTAGCGCTGATTGGAAGAATCAACAAGCTGAAAAAAGGTAGGTGTGGCTTGCGAATGACATTCTTGCCACTGATTGGACGAGACATCTGTCACTCAAAATATACAGGAAGTACTGCAGTCTCACGGACATTTAGATGTATTTTCTTTTAAGGATTATTTTTAGTATTTCAGGATTGTACAGCACTTTGGCCAACTAAGTTGTGTTAAATGTGCTTTAAAAATTTTTTGACTTCACTTGACAGTACTTCTCATATGTTTTGAGTGACAGATGCCTCTTCCAATCAGCGATAAGAATTTCATTGGCAAACTATACCTACTTTTTCCGGTTTGAGTAAATTGTCTTTGTGTTTTCTCATTTGTTGTATTGTTTTTGGTTTTGTTATTTAGTTTTGATTTTGTTATATTGTTTTGGAATTTGTTATTTTGTTTTCAGCTTTGTTATATAGTTTTTTAATTTGTTACTTTGATTTTGGTTTTGTTATTTTGTTTTGCACTTCTCGGCCACCGTAGGTTTCTACTGTTCATTTTTTTTTTTTTTTACATTTATCTTCACCAAGTGTTTACGTGATCTCCATTCAAGATATTTTTTTTTCCGGAGACATTTCCTCCACAAGGTCCTGATAATGTGCTTAAGTGTTCTTAACAGTTCCAGTCATTTCAAATCTCCTTAATTGTATGCTTTGCTTGATGCAGCGCAATAGTTTGACCCGTCTGGAATGGCAGTTTTTTTTTGTCGAAGCAGTGTAGCATGCATGGAGAGATAAGAGTTTTTGCTAGTCAAGTGAATTGCATCGTTCCTAAAAACCATGACCTCCACCAAACATTTCTACATGACTTAGCTGATGTATACATACTCTAAGGATGGTGAAAGAGGATCATTACTGGTGACGAGACACAGATTCATCACTACGAGTCTGAGAGTAAACGGCTAATAGAAACACCTATAGAACGGAAACAATTTTGAAAAAATTTCAAAAGTCAACCATCAGCTGGAAAATTCATCACCGCTTACAGTCCTCTGGGATTCTCATCTCAAGGGCCAGAAGTATTGGAACGGCATCAGGAAAAGCTGCAACAAATCAACAGCGCTCGCTACAGTGAGACGCTTATTGAAGAGCTGACGACTAAACTTCCGATTAAACACACAGCACTGATATCAGCATGTGGACCGGCGCTTTGCACCCAGCGTACTGAATGATAGCTTGTACGTAGCTAAGGCTTGAAAACCTGGATTGCATCCTAAGCTGTAACCATCGCTAATGAAACAGTGATGAGTAAAACAACTCCAGCAGCCTGGAGAGATCTTGATGGATCTTGTTTTAATTGCAGGGGACAACAGTAATGGACTATTAGTTCTCTGGTTATGTGAGTTTGCGTGTGACATCGCTTGTCCATTTGTCTTAAAAATCATTTCAAACACACAAGTATAAACTAAAATAAACTAGTTTCAGACAGAGACTGCTGTGCATTTCGATGTCACCGTCGCACCGCTTATGGAAATTCAGTCACGTGGTTCAAAACGCGGAACACAACAGGCTGTGGAGGTGCAGCTGTGAGACGAGATAGGGCCCTGACAATGAACACAACTCAGACTGTAGAGTCTACTGTGGACGCGCGGCAGGTGATAAACATTTCCCAGAACTGAGTGACATCACTGATGTGCTTTTAGCGCAGACTTTCCCTGAGGCACATGTGCCATGTTTTTATGATATGCGCTGTTAGGTTACCTGATTGAATGATGAAAGTTCTTCTGAATATAATTTACATGAAAAAAAAAAAAAAATAAATAAAATGCTGTAAAATAATTACGGCTCTTAGGCTACCCGGGCCCTGCTGGATGTCACAGGCTCTTCTTGGGATGGTTGCAGTCTGAAATTCTTGATTTCCTGACAGTTTTTCTAAAAAAAAAAAAAACAGTTTTTCTGATGCATGTTGTGATGATTTTAGGTGTTTTAAAAGCCCAAAAATTAATAATAAAAAAAAAAAAAACACGATGGCATGTTGCTTCTAAAAGGTTTTAAATACTCTGACCAAAAAGACAGGATTACAAAAATTCTAACCAAATATGCTTTATGTGATATAAAAATACAAAAATAAGTGCATACAACCTTGATAGCTGCCCATAACAATGACACATTGTTCTTTTCTGTTGCGATGACTTAATAAAGTAACCAGATTAGATTTTGAGAAAGAAAAAAAAAAGCCTGAGTAACTGTATTAGCTACAATTAACATTATACACCATAATTATACAAGCTTTAATTACATTGTTTTAAATGATATTACTGACATGATTACTTAGCTAATGTTTTTTAATTGATCGTTTCTTGAAATAAACTTTCATGGACAGGTCAAGTATATAAAAAAACAGTCATCACTTTTAAATGATGACTTGACAAATAATAAAAAAAAAAGTTGAACACTTTAAGGTTGCATTGGCTTATTTTTAGCTTTGATTACGACACACACTGTCGTACACACAATATGGCCGTGCCATCAGGGAAGAAAAAAAAAGGTGAAATAGTTTATTTAAAACAATAAAAAGTGACGGGAAGTTGCTCCAGTGTGAACTACACTTCTAAAAAGTTTTAAATACTCTGACCAGAAAGACAGGATTACAGAAATCGAAGAAAGAAAAAAAAAAGCACAAAATTTCAAAATATCAAAGTGCAACCTTGATAGCTGCCCATAACAATGACAAATTGTTCTTTTCAGTGTCGATGACTAAATAATAAAAAAAAGAAACATGCAAAAATGAATAAAACATAGACTGAGTTAAAAAAAAATAAAATAAAGTGCACAAAATGTCAAAGTAAATGAAGCATAAAATAAAACAAATTATCTCAGCATATTCTTCTAAATGTGCTCAGAAAACTGAATAGCTTAATTTTCAGACATTCAAGTCAAATAATTTAGACATCCATCAAAATGCACTGTGTTTCCTTCAATTTTTTATTATTTTTTAAAAATTGAATGAGTAAAATTCTGGGAACTTAAAAGATAAAGTGCACAGAACCTCTCAGTGAACACTGAACATCATTTATGTGGTAAAATGCCAATACTAATGACAATGTAAAAAAGAAAAAAAAAAGGGGGAAAAAATGCTTGATTCTTTCAGCACTTGTAGCAATTGATCGGGAATCAGCAGCTTCTGTCCTGGTGACTTGTCTTGCCTCTCGTATATGTTTTTTTCTTTTTTTTTTTAGAGAAAAAGTTTATCAGTCGATGGCTTTTGTTTGTCTTCCACCACAACGGTGCAAAAACCTCCAATTTTGTGAAGAACATTGTGGAATTACTATGTTTTGTTGGTACAGTAATTTATGTTGCACATCTGCATCTTAAAAAAAAAAGAAAAAAAGAAACAAAGGAAGTGTGTTTGGTGACATACAGTACTGGTCAGGATTTGTGCGGGGCGCTACAGCGAGTGGTCAAACTGGCTGAAAAACCGGTGAACTGGCGACGGCTTCACGGGTGGTCCATACATTTCCATATTTCCCCAATAAAGCTATAGTGTGTACAAATTACACGTTCATTCATTACAGTTTGAGTAATTGTTGCATCGCAGCACCATAGTACGACATACTGTACATTACTTTAATCTTTACATAACATACTTTAAACATGATTACTAACAATTTACCCGTGAATTACTAGACAGTTACTTTACTCTAAGCTAAGGTTAAGGGCTAATATACTGAAACCTTCCGTCAAGGTTTACTTCCTGTTCAGTAGAATTCAGAAACCAAATATAAGCTTTAACAGCAAGACAGTGACACACAGCTGCCATATGTTGCTGTGTTCAATATCTATTAGTCAAAGATACAAATCTACCCATCTTCTGATATAATTAGACTTTCAGCTCTGCGTCTCGCAGCTCCTGAGGAGTTAATTATGCTCCTCATCTCCTGCTGAGTGGCGCCACAGCTCCTGCTGAACCCTGTTAAAGGTTGTTAACTGTTCCTGCCGCTCCACACACTCTGGCACTGCTGTGCTTTTTAACAAACACCGAGGCACAAGTGCAAATTGCATTAGCATTTCCGAATGCAAAGAATATTCAGAAGAATGCAAATTCAAGTGTGAGTAGGGAGGAATCGTGAACACTCTCGGATGGTTGACTGGCCGGGTTTGAAAGGCTAAACATGTACAAAACAAAAAGTGTTCAATGCAACGCTTCTGCAATGTTCGACCAGCTGCTATTATGGCTCAGGTTTTAGACAGACAGAAAGATGGATGGATGGATGGATGGATGGATGGATGGATAGAAAGCCTGGTCAAAGGAACTAATATTACACTATTTTCATCCGACCTTTGATGTGTGAAAATGATCCCTCATTCTCCCAGAACCACAGTTTCACCAGCTGAGTCCTGGAATATGGCCGTGCCACCAGAGAAGAAAAGCTCCATACAGTAGGTGATAACCTGTTCATTCAGTACATTCAGGTTGTCAGCAGTGTTGCTCATTATGCAGCAGGAGAACGATCCAAAACACACACCAGCACGTCAACCTCTGAATGCCAAAAAAAAAAAAAAAAAAAGGTTTTTCAGTGGCCTAGTCAAAGTCTGGACTTAAATCTGATTGAGATGCCGTGGCATGACCTTAAACTGGCAGTTCATGCTGGAAAACCCTCCACTAAATAAAGCTGAAATAAAACAGTTCTGCAAAGAAGAGTGGGCCAAAATTTGTCCACGGTGATGTTAAAGATTCATTGCCAGTTATCACAAACTCTTGATTAATGTTGTTGCCGCCCATGGTGGCACAACCGGCTAATAGGTTTAGAGCCAATTATTTTTTTCACCAAGGGCCAGGCAAGTTTGGACAGTTTTTTTATTTATTTTTTTTTTATAATGAATGAAATTCGATTTTGCATACACTTGGGTTATCTTTGTGTAGTAGTAAAATGCATTTGATGATCTCAATCATTTAAGTGTGACAAATATGGAAAAAATACAATCAGGAAGGCGCACATACTTTTTCACAGCACTGTACAGATACGGTAATAGATATTAAAGGACATATAGTACAGATTTGAGCTGCAGCATGATTGCAGGCTGTGAAACATGAGAGGTGAAACGGTGTAGTGTGTTGGTGGCTGTGAAGAAGCTGACCTGAAGCCTGCTGGTTCCTCTACAGTATCTTCTCCTGGATGGAAGGAGCTTAAACCATTTATAAATAGTATGAAAGGAGTCCCTGATGATGCCTGCATGCTCTATACCAATGGTTCCCAAATCTGGTCCCGGAGGACGTCCTGCTCGGCACAGTTTAGTGTTTTCTCAGCTTCCAGCCCATCTGATTTACCTAATCAGCTAATTAAGAGCCTTTTCTGGATAGAAGAGGGTACGGCGGCGCAGGGAAACAACACAAGGATGTGTAGGGCAGGGGGTCCTCCAGGACCAGCTCTGGGAAGCACTGCTCTACACAGACGTCTCGGGTGTTGTAAAACACTCTTTGAAGGGCTTTCTTTCATACCACCCTGCGATGGAGTTGGTCAGGATGAAAGTCTCTTCGGAATTAAAGGTGGGCGTGGCTATTTGCGTCACTGGTCAAGGGTCAAATTATTGGCCTGCATCAAGCAAAGAAAACAACTAAGGAGATTCCTAAATGTAGTGGAAAGGGAGTAAGAACTACCGAACGCATTATTACAAACCTGGAATGATGGTCGTGAAGGGGTGCAGAAGGTCCGTCATGGGCGTGTCACAGGTGTGTCCTCACTGAATGTAACAGTAGGCGGCGTCGTCATCAGCTTTGATGTCATAATGCACAGCATGAGGATCGTGCAGCGGGTGGTCACCTCCAAAAGTGCACCGTAATCCCGAATAAGTTGGCAAAACCTAAAACAATTTGAGATAATCATTTACATCAAATTTCTTACATAATGATGTTTCCAATTGTAAGTAAACAGAACTATCGGTTTTTGAGTTTGTTGAACTCGTTCATATTAATCGTTCTTTATTTGCATTATTGAGGAGCCTAACTCATACTATTTAATAGCGATTATCTTTTTTTTAAGTTGTTGCAAATCAAATAAATTGTGGTTGATCTTTCAGCTGCTCCCGGCGTTGGGTCTCCGCAGCAGACGATCCGGTCCGCACACAATCTCGGCACAGGTTTTACACCAGACGCCCTTCCTGACACGACCCTCCCATTTTATCTGAGCTCGGGACAGACACGTCAACCAGGTGCTGGGAATCGAACCCGAGAATTTGGCATGGCAGACGAAACACCTCCCACTGAGGCAGCAGTGCCCCTATTGCCCTGATGACGTCAGACACAAAATCACCAGGCTGAAAGATTTAAAAGTTGGTGGAACTTTAAGGTGACAGTTACTGTTACTGAAGTACTTACAGTTACTTAAAATATCCGATTTGTTCAGCTAACTTGAAAAGTGTCATAAATACCAAAAAGTTCTAAATACTCATCAAGGTCTATTAATTTGGAACTGACTGTAATTGTTTAAGGTAACCGTACTCGATATGTGTAATTACTTTGAGCATCAGGGTTTACAGTGTAGTGGTATAAATAAAAACACCCCTCAATAAAACAGGATTATTTTCAAAGGATGTGAGATAAGTCCTCTAATAAAAAGAAAGGTGTGTGTGTGTGTGTGTGTGTGTGCGTGCGTTTGTGAAGTGTATTGTGTGTTCTGCACACGATATATTAGATATAGATTCACATAAATCAAGAGTGTGTGATATATGCTTAGTTTCATACTACTGAAACAGCAAAGAAAAAAAACTGTGTGAGCTTTTTAAAGCTTAACTCGTTCCTAAGAGCTGCTGTGACAACGTGTCTGTGTATACGCACCTTCGTACCGTCGCATGAGTGGTGTGTGTGTGTGTGTGTGTGTGTGTGTGTGTGTGTGTGTGTGTGTGTGTGTGTGTGTGTGTGTGTGTGTGTGTGTGTGTGTGTGTGGGTGTCTGCATCTCTCCGGTTATCACTGATCTGAAATGTTTTACAGATGAGTCGTTTCCATGGTTACGGCACTGGAAGTCTCTCTTCGGTGGGAGAGGTGCTGTGGGCTTGTGCTTAGTGCTTAGTACACCCTCATACGCTCAGGGTTGGGTCATCTTACACTGAAGCGAAACACACACACACACACACACACACACACACACACACACACACACACACACACACACACACACACACACACAATATGTACTGTCTAGGTTCAAACACATTTTGGAGGTATATTGCATCTCACACACATTCTAAATGTAACATGAATGTTTCTGATCTTGATGCTAATGTAGAGTTTGAAAGATAAAGATAGATATTGATGCTCAAAGTGAGAACGTGACAAATTCCACACTGCGCACATGTCAAAGATGCAAATAAATGTATTAAAACGATAGTTTTCTTTTAAAAATTCTAGCAAAATGATTCCCAAGCTGTGCATTTTTAAACCCTAAAGATGGTGTTTTTTATTGCCTGTATGGGACGAGTCTCGAATGGGCGTGTCTTTGAGTCGATCTAGATAATCAGGTGACACCTTCATATTAATCATTTATGCATTTTGCACTACCTTATTAATACAGGAGGTATTTTCATATAAAGCCGTGATTGATATCAAACATGAATCAAATTTACTGAACATGGAAAGATGTGTATCGTCTTCCATTAGCCGAATCCCGGCTGTCTTGTGAACCTTGTTTTTTTTTAAGTTAATGAAGCTAAAAAAATAAAAAATGAATAGCAGAGAAACCTGTCATATTAAAGAGTAACCACAAAGGCTAAGTTCATATTACCAGCCTGAAGCGACTCAGTTAAGATTTTTTTCACCCTAATGTGAGCTAATGAGGCAGCACGGCGGCTTAGTGATCATCACTCGGCCTTACACCTCGAGGCTCCGGGTACTAGTGGGCACGCGGGTCTGTGTGTATGCAGTTTGCATTGGTGGGTTTCCTGCAGGTGATCTGGTTTCTTCCCACAGTCCAAAAATCATTGGTGTTCCCAAAATATCCCATAGAGTGTGAATGGAGTGTGTGTGTGTGTGTGTGTGTGTGTGTGTGTATGTATGTGTGTGTGTATGTGTGTGTGTGTGTGTGTGTGTGTGTGCACTGCGATGGTCCTGGGTGTGCCCCGCCTTGTGCCCTATGTCTCCTGAGATCCCTCTATGCCTCCAGGCCCCCTGTGAGCATGTGCACAGGGTAAATAAAGCGCTATAGAAGATGAGCGAGTGACCTAATAAGACCTGTCTAAATGCACAAATCTGATATTGTTCTGATTTCACTTTTGTACATGGGCTTAGATCCGATACGTATGAGAAACGTGGTCATGTGACCTGAATGAGAATGGTCGGATCAGAATTCATGCCATGTTTTTTTGCTTCTGCACATGTGATGGATGCTCGCTGATGTCAATCAGCACCGGCAAGTGCAAGGATTTCGTAGCAGCGAAAGCAAAGCATCTGGCTTTCTTCCTTCTTCTGGACCTCAACAACAAATACAGCTGACTAACTGCCTACAGACCCCAAGGATAGTTCTGCTGAAATTGCTGCCATTGTTGGAAATGAATGAATGAGCGCTTGCATGATTCCATGATAAATGCTTCCACATTCGAGTCAGATCAAAGTCATTTGTTATTATGAGTGTGAACCATCACGGCATGCGAATCCAACCTCACTAAAAAAACAAATCACTAAAAACTTAGAATTGAATGACGTGGCTTTGTAATTGTCATGCATGTAATGGTGGTGTTGTTGTAAACGCAGAGGTTAAGATGTTTTTAATGAAGAAATAAGACATAAACTGGGATGCGCGTGGTGACTGGGGATGGTTTCCACGAAGACGGTCCTGTCCTCGACTGATGCTGACAGCTGTTCTCTGGGGACCTGCGACTTCAGACGTTCGATAGCTCAGGACTGGAATTTCCTACAGTCTCCCTGAGCCTCCAGGAACAAACTGGACTCCATTTAATTTTAACACATCTCCTGTTACACTGAACTTCCAGTCTTACACATTATTATGCTGATTAATCCCTGCTGTCCGTTACCACCCAGATGAGGTTGGGTTCCCTGCTGAGTCTGGTTCCTCTCAAGGTTTCTTCCTATTACCATCTCAGGGAGTTTTTCCCTTGCCACCGTCGCCCTCGGCTCACTCATCAGGGACGATCTGATCATTTTGATTCATACACATTCACATTGCATACAAACTTTTACTTCTTTTGATTGTGTAAAGCTGCTTTGCGACGATGTCAATTGTTAAAAGCGCTATAGAAATCAAATTGAATTGAATAAACAAACATACTTAACTTGAAAAGAAACAAAAACAGTAGTCTATACAAAACTAACTAAAAACTATGAACTGAACTAGACAGGCACAAAGCTAAACTAACCGGCATGTCATAAGTTTATTCCAACAGATGCAAGACAACTGAAATTGAAGTTATACAGCAATATATAATGAACCTAATGAGCCAACTCGGTTCAGGTGAGCGCTCCCATCACCTGACCGAGGTGCATCCTGGGAAACGAAATCTAACTTAACAAAAACTACAAAGCAAACACAAAAGAGTCTCTGGGCGCCAGGCGCCCTCTAGGGGTTGCCCCTGACAGTAATGTAAAGTGAAAACTGATTTCTGAAGTACTGTACAAAGCACTGACATTGGAGACCCCTTCCATGAATGGATATATTGTTACACCAAAGAAAGGAAGGTTAAGCTAAGTTCCAATTTATACAATTTCAGCAATAAACAAACAAAAAAACAAACAAACAAAAAAAAAAAAAACAGGCCCAATCAACCCTTTCTAGAAGCATAAGCTATTATGTAGCTTACGAAGGCGAAATGTAATAGTGCTACATAAAATCGCAGAAAACCCAACAATTTGATAAAGTAAGGCCACAAAATACCTCTATGATGAGCTACAAGGGGCTGCGGAAACCTGCAGAGACTTGGCACCCAGCCAACATATGTATATATATGTAGAACAATCCCAATGTTAGGAAACTTGCAAATTTTAAAAGGCAAAACACTTTAAATCAGACGTATCAACAAAGACTTTAGAAATTTTTTTAAATCACATGACAAAGGAACCCATACAAAAGTCTATAGCTTCCCCCATGCATACTTTGAGCAAACTCAAAAAGCTTAGCCCCTGCCAGCAAGCCGCGGATCACCGCCGGTCACCCTGTCCTTCATGGACATGACTACACACGACCTTCATGCATGACTACACACAGCTCATCACGACTGGTGATATCCTAAAAAAAGTGGGAAATGATAACATGTTAAAACTAGCACATTAATATAAACCTATTAGAGTAAATAAATCAACCAATCAGAAGGCAGTTTGTATCCTTAAACAAAACACAGGCTTTTTTCCAATCAGGGCTTCAGAAGGACGATGCTTTAAAGTGAGACGGATGCTTTGTGTCACACATCAGGGACGTATCAGAGACGCATCTGACCTTTTCTACCCAACGCTCAATTCTATTCTATTAAAGGTCACAGGTAAAATATCTGATACTGTATGAATCACATCTCTCGAGTAAGGTTAAAGTTTTACAAAAGCATCTTTACCTGCGACCGACAAGCCGAGGCTGATAAAATACTCCGGGATCGCATGACATTCATAACTCTTTAACACGGCAGGGTTTTAACCTATAAGATTTCCCTCCGGTGATATGAAGAGGCGTCACACTGTGCGCGATATTGCTCTGTACATCTATATACATATATACATACACACACTGAACACCTGCAGCGTCTCGCGTGTTATAACAGTTTATATCACAAACCTCAAAAGGTGTTGATTCATTTTCTTTTACACATACGATGTCCTGAATCTGATTGGTTAGAAGGTGCACGATATATATATATATATTTTTTTTTTTTATGTACAGTAACAGAACGGCTTGGGGAGCTGTAAGATGAATGATGGGTTTATATTAATGCGCATGTTGTCATATGATGGAGTTTCCATAGCAACAGATCGTAGACAGGGGCTTGTACACAGAACACTGCATAATCCTTGAATAGTAATGTTCAAATAATAATAATAATAGGAAAGATTTTTAATGTGATATTTAACAAGGTAAAATATACGAGTAAAAGCAAGTTCAAATAAAAGCAGGACTTTTGATTGTGCAGAATGACAACACAGTTCTGAGAGTTTAAACTTCATGGATTTCTCTGTATAATCCGCGGCTACACTAATGCATCTAACCCAGTGTTTGACCAGAGCTTGGACACCATCAAGGCAGAACGTTTTCTCAGTACGCAGGAGCAATGACCGGGCTACTCATATTCAGGTCCGAAACGCCGGCCTCCCAGGAACTCCTTTAACGGTCTAAACATGTGGAAATGTCTTGGTTTGATGTGGCGATGACTCCCGGCCGAGTTCCTCTAATGTGCAGGTGGTGTTGGGGAACGATTGTGTGTACAGTTCACTTTTTTTTTTTTTTTTAAACGTTTGCATTGTTAAAATGTTTTACTGCGGCTAAGAGTCTCATCACCATACTGTCCTTCAACTTCATTCACGTTATACGTTATTCGACTACATTATCCATACGCAACAGTTACTGTACCTCTCTCCTCTCCTCTCTCACTGTCCCTCTCTGTTGAGCTCCCGCTGTCTGACTCGTCCCGTTGTCCCGCTTCCTGTTGGAGATCTCGTCACATGGAGGCCCTGTGTGGTCTGCTTGGGATGCGTGTGGCGACTGGGGACGGTTACACTTCACCATGAAGACGGTCCTGGTCTCGGCTGATGCACTTCTGACTGCAGGCGCTCAATAGTTCAGGATTGGAATTTCCTACAATCTACCAGAGTCTCCACTAACAAACCGGACTCCATATTACGTTATATGCTATCCTTTATCATGCGAACGAGTCCTGTTGAGTCCGGTTCCTCTCAAGGTTTCTTCCTACTGCCATCGGCACCGTCGCCCTCGGCTCGCTCATCAGGGATCATCTGACCATTTTCATTCATACGTATTTTCTCACGCGTTTCATACTTATTTCCTTATTTATTTTTATTCTGTAAATCTGTTTTGCGACAATGAGCATTTTTAAAAGTGCTATATAAATACAATTGTCTTATTGTCATTGTCTTAATTGTCTCAGCAGACGTCTTCTGTAAATTTCTAGCGCTTTACACCTGCTGTACATTCAGCAAAAAAGTTCGTTCGAGAAAGAAAAGCGAAATGAGGGAGATGAGAGTTTTACAAAATGCATTATCTGAATTTTATTTTATATTTTAATAGTCAAATATGGGAACTTTAAAATGTTTTGTCTTACATACATACAGTAATAAACTACACATCGCAATCTTGAATTTGATGGATTTTTGGGATCTAAGCTCAATATACAGGTTTGGATGGTAAAGTTTATGGATAAAAGTTTCTCGACAATGCTCGAATTAACCATAGAAAGTGCATTAAACTATCTGAAGAGGTTTTTTATTGTATGCCATTTTCTGATCCAATTAGATTGAGATTTTTAAAAAAATAAAATCAAGTCTAACTGTTTTAGCTCTCAATTAACATCTTGCTCAGACATCCAACAGCACTTCACATTTAAGGCAAAAGTGCTTTAAAAGTGATTTCAGGTTCTAAGAATTTTTACTAGCTGTGTATTGTACTTAAAATCTCTGTTTCCCCGGAGTCAGCAGTGCGCTCGAACGCTAACGGTGCTGCATAATAACATTGTGAATTATGAGCTGAACAACCAGTCAGAGCCCTAAAGCCCCGACTCAGCAGTAGACTAGCGCACAGTCATTTGCACATAAATGCAAAAGGTTCGAGAGCTTCGTAAACAGTCTTAAAATGCATCCAGGTTAAATATGGCTTCATGCATTAAACATCCACCCAACTGCATAATTGGCATAATAGAAGATGCAAAACATCTTCAGTCTTCTTCCTGTTTTTGTATTTAGTAGCATCACATGCTTTATTTGGCATAGGATGGAATAAACTTACAGGCAAATGTACAAATATCATATCATATCATATATCATATCATATATATTGTATCGTATCATACTATATTATATTGTATATTATATTGTATAATATAGTATCATATCATATAGAATCGTATTATATCATATCGTATCGTATCGTATTGTACCATATCATATGAAATTATACCTTATCATATCATATATCATATCATGTCATACATCATATATCATATCGTATCTGTTCATATCATATCATATCACATCATAGCACATTGTGTCATATCATATCATATATCGATTCACATCTGATCATATCATATCGTATATCACTTCACATCACATTGTATCGTACCACATCGTCTCATATATCGCATCATGTCGTGTCGTGTCATAACACAACTCGTCACATCACATCATGTTATATAATATATCATATAGTATCTGATCATATCATACATCATATATTATATATCACATCACATCACATCGTGTCGTGTCATCTATCATATCTGATCGTATCATATCATATCATATCATATCATATCATATCATATCATATCATATCATATCATACTGTATTGTATAATAACATATCATATCACATTGTATCTTATTTTATCATAACATATCGTATCGTGTCATATCATATATCACAGACCATAATTGTTGATGGTGAAGTGGCTGATGGTGAATGTTTTTGGGCACTTTTAGTTATGCTGACTTTCTCTCTCTCTCTCTCTCTCTACACATGCTCCTCCTACGATACCCACCATTCGGACCCCTTCTGCTTTCTGGACATGCCTGATCCATACTAATACCATACTCCTAGTTGTAGTTCTCATCACATGGAGACCACTCGCTGCTGGTGAAGATGGCCCAGTATGAAGCACGTAAAGAGACACTTAGAAACCATGAAGATGGATTTCATCTGCAACAATCAAATATTGGCCTGCAATTTCTACGATAGCTTTAGGACTGAGATTGCCACGACCAGTTCTGCACTCAATTCTCCATCAGTGAACAGTTGAACAGTTGTTTGACAAAATCGTAAAAAAAAAAAAATTTTGGAGTGAAACTAAAAATAAGTTACTGGTTATACAATCACACAGTTATAAAGGTGCAGTATTCGATGTCACACACACACACACACACACACACACACACACACACACACACACACACACACGAGGCTTCCAGTTTGAGCCTCGAGGCTGCTCTCTCATCTCGTCTCAGGACGATTTTCCCGCATGATTATTAAAGCTACAATCATCAGGATAAACTTAGAAATATAATCCAGAAATCGTCCATTTCCGTGAAGCGGCTTTCCGTTGTTAAAAGCGCTCTGCAAATAACACTGGATTTTATATCACAGCGGTAAAAATCTATATCGATTATAAATGCTAATCAGGGCCGTCTAGCCAGATAATGTGTAGCACAGATGTAATAAGCGAACTGCCACCTCAGCTCCCCTGACTCCTGCTGGGAAGTCTGACGGCTCGGAGACGCAGCGGCGAGAGAACTCACGCCGCAATGCGCTGCTGCTACATAGGCTTCCGAGAGGATGTCAGAGCGAGAGGAATCTGGCAGCTTCGCCACGCTGTTTGGCCAGCGCTATCTGGGCGTGCTGACAGAGAGAAAGCCAGATCAGTGTGTTTTTCACTCCTCGCTCTCTTTTTACGGGCCAGCTGACAGACGGCCGCTTTTGAAGCACAAGTCCCTTTTGACAAATGGCTGTCTGCCGCCGGTGACTAAGTGGTGCGTTGATGAGGAAACAGAGCGGGAGGCCGGACTAGCGCTGGCAGCCTGCCGCCAATTTAACCCTGAGCAGCGTGCTGACTCTCTAATGAATGAGAGAGGAAGCTCTCGTCGTACAAGGACGTGGACTCGCCTAGATAGATCCAGAAAACCTCTACAAGTTATTCATGAGAAATAATAAAAGACCGTGTCTCATTGTAGCAAGCAACATGAACGCTAACAACAACAAC
>JAAGKR010007101.1:0-38840 GCA_011419295.1 Clarias macrocephalus | reverse complement strand
TATGGACAAAACTGTTACACTTAAAATTCTAAAATGCTAGCATAGCAGATACATTCTTGGTCAGCTTGAACTTTAAACTGTGAGCATGTTCTTTATAGGAGAGCACATCAAATGAACCAAAACATTGGCATTACACTGGGGGCATTCGAGTCAAATTACACCATCGTGTGATGAATTTTTTTTATGAATGAAGGCGTAAAACCCGGCTGACATTTAGAGACGACTTGAAGCAGAGTCTGGTAATGAGACTAAAAGATTTGAATGTTTTAAAGAAGGCCGCACGAATAAAAAAACAGGTTGACAAGTTTGTGGAAGAATTGCATCCATTGTGGGAACTGTGCACATAATCATTCAAGAACATCACTTGTACATTACAGAAATTAAGCTGGAAGTTATTGCAACATCACCCATACAGTCCTGGTCTTGCTCCAAGCCATTTTCACATGTTTGGGCCATTAAAGGAGTTCCTGGGAGGCCAGCATTTCAGGCGCGAATGGTACCCAAGCACTTGTGAAACACTGGGATATATTCTATACTGGGAGATATTATTACAACAGGATAAATACAATTATTGTGAAATTATAGCAGGACTGCTATAACTGCTGACATTATAGAAAATTAATTAACAACTTCTGTCTAGTCATATTACAGAACATATCAGTAAGGTGCTAATATAATACAGTATAATAAATGATTATATTACATATCTCTGTGCAAGAATATTTACTACGCCTACACAGGGGTGCCTACAGCCTAAAACATACACGAAGACACACACACGCGTACACAAACACCTTTTAAGCTCAGTGATTTTACCATCAATGAATATCAATATAAACTTTTTCTACGAGACAAACCCACAGGGGACTCAAATTTTGCTGGAGCGCTTTTAGAGAAATAGAGAAATAAAGATCGTTTTTACCTCTCGTAACCGTGTTCTGTTATTCTGCACAATCAAAAGCTCCGTTTGACTTCTGAACCCATAACATGACTTGAACACTGATCATAACATTTGGTACTATTTAAAGAATGTCCAATGGTATAAAAGCTAGCAACCTTGCAACACAGGTACGGGCCATGGCTGCATGGTATGTCTTTTTTCCCCAGTTTCCTTTTCTTTTCTCTTTTTTGAAACGGGGCACCTAATGGCTTTAACCTTTTTTGCTTTTTCCTGTTAATCTTCTTCTTTTCTTTAACAAGCATCATGACATTACCCACCTTCAATTAAGAATCAAGACTAAACCATTTCACCCTGGGGGTCTGTAGACGCGTTATACAGTATATTACACTGAATGATTTTGCACACAAAACCCGAAGAATTTAATATACCTGCAAAGGTCGAGAGTAGAGTAGACCTGTATATTCCGTAGTATTTTGTAGTGTGATTGATTTTACTACTTGCATTGCTGTAAAAAGTTAAATGTGAGCCTTTTTCTCTGCCCGCCCCCCCACAGTCAAGCTTCCAGTAGGGAGAGCCGTGATGATGTCTACCTCATTGCCTCCCTCCCCATCTCATACAGCTGAGTGGGAGACCGTCCCAGTCAGTACCCCGCCTTGCTCACAGCACCAGCAACATTAATTGACCCACAAGATGACATGAAAAATGTGACGTGCAATCGAGCAATAGAAAACTGATGTTATCATTCTGAACGTTTCTTTCCCCCCGCATGCTCCGTGCCGCTCCCCAAGATGCCACCTTGGGCAGTTGGCCATGTCGTCCATATCTAAATCTACTACTGTTGTTGTCTCGGAAATGATTCATACAGTAATATATTAATCAGTATCTAGATTAATAAGGAATAAGATTAAGAAATAGGAATAGGATCAGGATGAGTAATAAGGAATAGGATCAAGCTATCATACAACGAAGGAATTCTGAGATATTCCTTAAAACGAACTCTACTCAGCACTCTGCATGTTTTATGGTTGTTTATATCACGTGATGTAACACACACTGACCAAGCCACTTTTACACATTTGTATGTAGTCATTATTATGCATCACAAATTTTTCCCCAAGCAATATCAGCCCCATGATATTGCCAAGTGTACATGTTCTGCCCAGTGGTCCAGGACCAGTTTTAGACCTTGCTGTCACAGCGTTCTTTAAGGGCAGGGAGATCAGATTTGTCGGAAATTTCCCCTCTTAGAAAAGTTCAACTGCTTTTTTTGATTCACGTTAACATGATGTACTTTTGTTTACATTCCCATGTGCTTCTGATTCTGTTCCTGTCTCCTCTCCTGTACTGTCATTAGCGTGCTATCCGAATGTGTTCCGCTGTTCCGTGTTTAGTCCTTAATTAGGTTGTCTATTTATACCCTGCTATTTCTTTGTCTCATCACAAAAGGTATTATCATGCATTTGTTATTGTAACTCTAAGCTTTGTTTTCATGTTCCAGTTTCTCTTTTTGTCCTAACCGTATACGATTATTTTGACTGATCAAGAGGTGGAACGGTGGCGTAGGAGTCGGCACCTCCTTGTCTCCTTGTGCCCCCAGGTTTTGGGGTTCGACTCCCACCTCGGATCTGTGTGCATGGAGTTTGCATGTGCTCCACGTGCTTGATGGGTTTCCTCCGGGTACTCCTGAGGTTATTCGCCGTTCCCAAATCGTCCGTAGTGTGTGAATGAGTGTGATTGTGTGTGTACCCTGCCTGGTGCCCTAAGGCTCCTGTGAAAGGACCCCCGCGACCCTGTATACAGGCTAAAGCGGTATAGATGACGACTCTCTACCAAGTTGTGCTCATAAGTTTGCTGTGTCTAGCTACTATCCTGTTAAATATCCATGCATCCAAGTTGATGATCTTTCTTTGGCAACTACTCTGCTACTTTCATGTTGTTTGAAAAATACGATCATTTGCAGCCACTGAAAATAACATAACTTAGCTAGGTAGACACTTTCTGTCTCATTATTAGTCACCTCATTTCGCCTTGATAAACACCTGAACAGGAATATTAATTTAGATTAGGGTTTAATCGATATGCCCATGTACTTGGTGCTCATCTAAACAAGGTTCTAGTCCCAGCTGACAGGCACGCATTGGCAATCCCAGCTCTGCTACACAGACCCTTCGGACATCAATCAGGAGCCCATGAACTCATTATCCCCGCTAGGGGCGGA
The DNA here is from genome assembly GCA_011419295.1 of Clarias macrocephalus. Lineage (NCBI taxonomy): Eukaryota > Metazoa > Chordata > Actinopteri > Siluriformes > Clariidae > Clarias > Clarias macrocephalus. The sequence goes on along the minus strand of JAAGKR010007101.1, from coordinate 35,721 downwards.
TCATCAATAAATTAGCCGTGCAACGAGCACAATCAATTTCCCTGATGGAGTGTCACCTCTAGCCGCCAGGGAGAGCGATGAGGAGGAGCGGCGCCACCTGGCCATCGCCACTAATACAGTCACTACCTGCCAGATGAGAGCCACGCTTCATATATCACCTAAGCATTCTGTTCATTTCCACTGGTTCTATTGATTAGAAGCAAGGGGCTTATGCAAAGCAGAAAGCATGATGGAAGGCTTATAATCACTTAGAGCTCGAGAGTAACCCGAGAAGACATTGGACACACCTGTGGAAGACCGTCTGCGGGTTCAGCGCGAGGTGAATTGCATCTGACCACCAGGGCGCTGCAGAGATTTGTGCGGGAACACAGCTCACACCGAGAGGGGGTTGGTGCTTCCAGTAAGGAAGGAGACGGAGTTCTGGTAAGGGCGCAATACCATCGCTCAGGCCAGAGACCGACGCAGCGACGGATCATCAGATGAGGGCATTAAGTTACTCACTTACCCAAGCCATCGCTCATCTCTGCCGGCTGCTATCACGCTCAGACAAATGGGCTGCTATAAACAGATGGATTGCTGACCTGAACACAGCAGCAGATTCTTCATCCTTCTTCATACAGTATTTCTCTCCCAGCAAAACAGAAAAGCGTAAATGTACTTAAGCGAAATGTTTTTGTAACGCATAAGTCCAGACATGTCAGCAGATTCCCTTCTATCTGGAACATTTTAGGAAATATTCTGCTTGACTAAAGCACACAGCATTATTAAGCTCCCCGGTCATCATAGCCTCACTTACTTTGGTCTTCTACCATCTGGCAGGTACTTTAACGCTACAGAACTATCCTCCAAGGGTAGTATTAGATTTGAACTGACTTAGGGATCTTTGTATACATGAATGTGGATATCAGCGTGTAAAGATGCAGGCTGTATGTGCAGTAGGTGTATATCTGTATATGTACTGTACTGTATATTTAAATGTACAGTTTTTATAGCTGTTCTCATTTCCTTTTACTCACATATGCATTTTATTATTCCAACGCACCCAGGAGGCTCAAAACCGTGCCAGACATGGTGGTTCAAAAACATGCCTGAACTTGCCCAAAGAGCCTTTGAAACCCTAATCAAAGGCAGCCAGAGCCAAGCGATAGTAATCTCACAGTCACATGAAACACTCAATAAAACTCGAGTCACAGCCATTTCTTCAAAGTCCTTTTGTATGAATGCCTTCCATGTTTCATGCTGTATGCGTCTGATGAACACATGCAGCAGTTCAATGGCATTGTGTTTCGTTCGCGGTTTTACACACAGCTAGGCGGCACCTCTGAAAAGAACACACAAAGACGAGAGAGTCAGTCAAAAAAAATAAAAAGACATATCGCCACAAAGGAAACCAGACGACAGAAAGACTTGAATCCGCTCGCTGACCTACCTTTCGAAGGATGGCATTTGTTATAAAATAAATAGAAACGCTCACCCTACACATCTCCTAGACCCTTTTTTTCATCTTTCTTCCTGGTTCTGCTATTCCTAAAGATCATGCCCATCCATCCACTTACTCTCTCTACACACTATACAGGACTGTGTCGTATTTTTGGGTCGGGTCTCATTTAGTACTACAACACACATATTAGGACAGTGTGTGTTGTGTATTAATATAAATGGAGAGCTTTCGTACTGTATGAGTAACGAATGAAAACTTGCCTCCTTTCTGAAGCAGATCTTTGAAGGCAGATTAAAGAGCATGGTGTTGAATTTAAAAGCAGAGCAGTAAAGGGATCGAGACGGGTTTTGAAGTGTTTGTGCCAGATGTAAGCGCACTGAGAAAGTGACAGTGGGAGAGGAAGTGTGAAGAAGGAAGACAGACAAAAATACAGAAAAACACAAAGAAAAAAGAAAAAAAAGAAGCCACTTGTGGTGTTCGGTCCGTCCATGTGGACGTGAAGAGCTCGGAATATCTATGCCTTTTATTTCTGTATTCTGATATATCTGACCTCCTCAGACGCTACTACATACTGCTGGGATTTTTTCCACATTTTATTATCAGGTTTCTTTACAGTATTGTCAATAATGGACAATTAATCACGAAAATGAACTGAGGGAAGAACAACCTCAATGAGACAGTCAATAAAATGATACCAGAACAACATGCTGGGTTTGGTTTTCTTATCTCTTATAACACAGATTTTTTTTTTTTACCCTTAATCGTGTTAAGTTTATTTTCATCTTGTCAATCCACACGTTTTTTTTTTTTTTATGCAGTCTAGTATTTAATAAATTAGATTTTCACACTTCAATCTCTAACAGCATTTTCCTTAGATCATATTCTCTCTCTCTCTCTCTCTCTCACACAAACACTCAATTCTAAGGGCAAATAGAGTCTGAAAACTTTTACGCGAATTCAAAATGACCAACTTTACACTCTAGCAAAATGCTTTAAGATGAAACAAAATTAAACGTTTTCTCACAATTGTTCTTGCATAGTTTTCTTCATCCTTCACCAACATGAAGGGTGTTCGAGTTAAAGCAGGACTTTTGTTCTTGCAGAAATCACGGTTATGAGAGTAAAATTCTCTATACACGAGGGGCGGGTATAAAATTGTTAATATTGCTAAGAAAAAATTATTCTTTACATATCCTCCACATAAGGTGACACACTTTTAACGACACACGGAGACCGTCTTTAATGCAGCCTTCTTTTTTGGCTCTTGAGAAAAAGTTCCACCTCGCCGTCATCAGACGCCTGTCACAAATTGGTTTCTTCAAGTGATGGAAGAGGAAGAAGTCACTGGATGCGGGGTCGGGGGGGTAAAGGGAGCATGAGGCTGAATTTCATCCCTGCAAGGTTGACCATTTCTTGAGCTGAATGGTGCGTTGTCATGAAGATGGCGAACCCCCTTTGTGGGTATTTTCTTTTTGTAATAATAATTTTATTTCACTAGAGCTTTCTATGATCAAGGTAAAAAGCTTTCAAATTACACTGGTGCCATGGTCACGTCTGAAACGCTGGCCTCCAAGGAACTCCTTAAATGGCCCAAACAAGTGAAAATGCCTTGTAGGTCAGGACTGTATGAGGGATGTGGCAGTAAGACCCAGCCAAGCTCCTGTCATGTGCAAGTGGTGATCATGAATGATTGTGTGTACAGTTCCCACAGACAGATGCGTCTCTTCTGCAAGTTGGCGACAAGTTATCCATTGATTTCCATTTGATGAATGTTCATGACTTCAGTGGGCTCCGGACCACCTCGGCTGTCATTCACTGACATGTGGACTTCTTTAGAAGGTTTGTCGTCAACGTTCTCATAGTTTTGTCTGTAAAGGGACAAATTATGTACTTCTGGGGATTAATACTTGAGCAAATCTTGAGAAATATCTTATTCATTTATCATCAATAACCGCTTTATCCTGGTCAGGGTTCCTTTCTATTCTAATACAGTCTGTTTCGGTATCACAAGGCGCAAGGCAGGAGAATTTATGGCAGATGGGACACCAGTCCATTTCCAGACAAACAAGCACACACACACACACACACACACACACACACACACACACACACATTCACACCTAGGGCCAATCGAGCCGAGCCAAACTGCCTAGCTGCGTGTTTTTGGACAGAGGGAGGAAGCCAAAGAACCTCAAGGAGACCCATGTGACCACCGTGGCAGTGCTGCTGACCCACACCATAATCCTGAATTTGTTAATGTTTTCAACGGAAATATGTATTTCACCAAAATGTTTACTGATATCAGTTGCCCTTACAGTTCCAACGGAAGTGAGATTTTAGTGTTTATAATGGACATTTCATCCATGCAGGGTAACTAACACAAATTCTCGTCTGTGATGATCACACTATGCAGCACATGTAACAGAGATCGTGTTGAAAATATTTTATTGCAATTATTTTATTATGTTTATTCCTTGGTCCAATACTGTGATATGTTGTGTTACATTAATGTATATTGCTATAACATAATATATATATTTGGTGTAATGTAAATGTATAATGTATATTTTATTCTGTAAATTGTATAACATGGTAATTTATTAATGAGTAATTTTTTTAAAGTTTAATTATTTGGTGAAGATTTATTCAGATTTTTCAGCCTGACATTAACACTTATTTGGTCACGGTGTGAACAGAGAGCAGTAAAAAAAATAATAATAATAATAAATCACATATTTGAATTTTATTTCTTTTTGGATATTTTGTATATAAATATGACAAAATTGTATATTTATCCAAAAACCATCTAAGAAGCTGATTATCCAGTTTAATTTGGCCACCCAGGAAGGGTGATAATGTAAAAAAAAAAAAAAAAAAAAAGAGCTGTCATGCTTACATGTCACTCTGAGCATAAATGTCAACATTGTTAAATTGAGGCAAACATTCACTTTATAAAGTGTATAATTATATATATATACTGGAAATATAGGTATAGGACCTGTTCTAGGGTATAGGGCCGAAACTAAAAAAAGTATCACTGTTCACTTCTTCCGGCTTCACTGTACTGTATATGATTAACCTCAATTTCCGGAGTCATGAGTTTGAGGCGATGTAACTCAAGTAGGACAGATTTACCTGCATGATAATCAACATCAACCATGTGGAAGGAAGCGTGACTGTCAGCTTTAAGTCTGGTGTGATCCTAATTAAAACTCATTCATTAGCAAACACTTCCTGGATGTACTGTAGGTGTGCAATGTAAAACATGTACGATTCAATAATTTATTATTTCAGGAAAAGAAAGAAAGCAAAAGTCATAGTTGTGAACTATGCATGTCTGCAGACCATGAACATGCATGTACTGTACATGTGGAATATGATACATGAGGAAATGCTGCACATTATCTTGTGCACGGAGGATAACGGGCAGCATTTCAACATGTATTATATTCCACGTGCGCACAGGAGAAACTGCGCCATCTACTCCTACCGTCACAATGTTGAACGTTCTTCAGTATTATTAAGCACACATTAAATGGCTCACTATGGCGCACAGTTCTACCTGATTTCTTCTTTGTCTTTGGTGCATGCACTGGCTGAAACACCATCAAACAGGACATTCAAAAGTAAAAGCGAAGCCTTTTAAATGTAATCAGATTTCTAAATGCCATATTCAGCGCTACACAAACAGACGGCATTAAAATCAAATGTGGAAAAAGTCACAACGGTGCCTTGGGGTAGGCATTTCAATCAGATTGTCATCAGACTTAGCGCCACTGCCTGCCTCAGATGATGGAGCGGGCAGCAGTTTTGAAAGATCCTGTCTAGTTGGAAAGCAGGCGTTGCCGTTATTAGCTCTGATCCACGGCCCCTCCGGCTCCTGGAGGGAGCTGATCCCCCAGCTGACTAGGACATTAGTTCCACGCCGCAGAGCACTGCTCAAGTGCGACTGGCCAGTCAGGTAAGATCCATATCTCAGCGCCGCTTTGACAGCTCTCACTGTCAGCTGTGATAAATGCAGCATGCGTAGAAAGCGCTGTGGGTGTAGGGCTAGATCAAAAGACCAAATTTCCTGCTTCAATAACAACAACTTTGAGCTGTAAGTGCAGAGCCGCAATCCGACCGCGGGTCCTAGTTAGCAGAGCTCGGGTTTGGTCATCAAAATTGGACAGTGCAGATGTGGAAGGAGGTGATGAACAGGGACAATAAAACTGCTAAAGGGTCTATATGCTGGCAAAGACAGCTGCTCGGTGTGATTAAAAGTTTGCCGTCACTTTTAAGTACCTCTGTGAGGCCAGTCGTGTTTTAAACCAAGGTTTTTTTACGAGGCGATCCTTTAAAATAGGTATTTTTTGCTCGAGCGGGGCACATTTTTCAACTTACTGTGCATTCATACATGAGAGAATGCCAATGGCTCTGTAGGAGCGTAGAATAATTTTCACCTAGCGGTTGGCAAGCTCTTCATAGTCATGAAAAATCCCCCCTCTGAGTCACACTTATTTACAGGCACAACTGGAGAAGTGTTTACAGTTATTTTGCCCATATCCCTCCAGGAAACTGATTTCCACCACGTCTGATTAAAAATGCTCAAGCTGGGCAGATCTTTGTAATTCGTGTGCGCCTGAATGAATATCCAAAAAAGAGGAATATTGGCTGCGAGGTTGTAGGCGAAATGTGTGTGTATGCGTGTATAATACTGACTTGCAAAGTACGTTGCTGGTGAAAAAAAAAGTGCACAGAAACACAGAGAGAGCAGAGCAGGATAAGAAAAATCTGATCCACCCACACAGATGTGAAATCACTGGTGGAGCAGACCTCTCTGTTAGTTTGTTTGCCTCTTGTTAGGTTGTTAGGAATAGCATTAGCGCAGACTATCCACGCATGGCTTCACTCCTAAAACTCGCTGCCTCTTAAGCTGTCACTCTGATCAGAGATCCACAACACATCTCATTTCTTCTTACTTATGTGAACTCATATTATCGTGTATCTTCTTTACAATATTGAGGGATATTGTACTTCTAGTGAGAGGAACATGAGCACTTTACAAACATCAGTAAAAGCGAAAGTAGTCGGTCATAGTACAGTACTGTAGGTATTAATCTGAATACCTAAAATAGCTTTAATTGAAAGCACGCTGCTTCTTATTACATTTCCTGTACGTCTTTGGTTCATGTGCTCACGTCAGCACTATACGCATGATTTCATGAAACCTCTCAGCACAAACAATACCTACATCTCTCCTTTTAATCATCGCAGCAGTCAGGAGGGACAGAGCCTTCCTAACCCTTTCCGGGTCACAATTTTTTTTCCCTGATCGTCTTTTACATCATATCTCTCTCTCTCTCTCTCTCTCTCGCGCTCCCCAAAGTCATAATGATGAATGGGTGAGAGCTGGCATCTGGACGCCCACCGGCAAAACGTGAGGCCGTTTTCAGCCGCTCTCCCAGATCTGGACGGAAAAGAGATTAATTAATCCAGCAGACTGGGAGGCAGGACACTCTGGGTATACTGGTATGTGTGTGAGGAATGAGGTTGATGAGGTCTTTAAATAAACGCCACAAAGGTACACAGAAGAGCAGCCAGAGGCAAGGCATAACAGTTTGTCCTTGACCTCCGAGCACATACACACAAATCTCAACATCAGCCTTTCCCAACTAAGGGGGAGGGTAACGTTCAGAGGGCTATTCTTAAACACACGGCACGGCATTACTCCCTTCATCAGTACAGCATCGTAATACTATGATGAAACGGTAAGTGATCCGTCTGCCCTCGCAACCACCGTGTCCTTCAGACCTGCCGAATATGTCCTTCCCAGCCACATCCTGCTACATGGAGGGGAACTCTGGGGCTCGAATCATCTATCCATGCTCAATGGCAGTCCTGTGCCTGAAAAAAAAATAATAATAAATCACCGCCCTGGTTTTACATCTTCTTCTTGTTCACCTCACTGAGAGTAATTTGTTTTAAAATGACAACTGCAACCTTCTGTAAAAAGCAGTCTTCCTCGAAATGTGAAACACTGGAACGTGTGGTTTAAAGGAAGACAACTGGCACCTGAGCTTCTTTTGGATCATGAAGAATAATGTTAAACAATTATGTATACACACACACACACACACACTTCAAACTAGGCAGTACTGTTAAGAATTGCATTTACAGGTCTGAACATACAGTGCAGGACATACAGAAAGTTGACGAAAATAACACGCACATACACACACACAAAAAAAGATGCAGGGATATTCCCATTTGTCTCCCATCCCAGCAGACACATGCAGTGACCCACATAGAGCAGACTGGAATAGCAACAGGGTTGGGAAACAACAGAGATGGAGGTATGAGTCAGAGAGAATAGGGTTGTTGTAATGATATTTTTTACTTTTCTTAAAGTTAGGCAAGATGGAAAAAAAAAAAAACCTGGAAGGCACAGAGTATATGTGACAACCTCAAGAACATGTGAACACATTGTATTTCTGATGCTGAACAGCATCAACATAGAAAAAAAGATTTAATTAATCCTGACATCCCCTTAATCTACATGATAATATATCATCATCAAAGCCAATTTCCTGTTGATAAAACACATGCCTCAATCCTAAATATTCCACAAAGTTTTGGAGCCTTCTACTGATAACACCTTCATTTTAAACATCAGAGAGAGAGAGAGAGAATACATACTGCACTGAATGGACCATGTCAGACACCAACACAGTCAATGGACGTTATTATTCTGTTATTGGATGAATGGAGGTTATTATCCTGTTATTATTTTCCCGCTCTTCACAGCAGAGTTTCGTTTTTTTAAAGCGACATTTATATCCGTCATCTCCTTTGGTGGAGTTGTACTGAATAGCACCCCAAGCTATACAGAAGCAGAGAATAATAACAGAACAGAAGAATGGAGGAGAAAGGTCATCGTGTCCTTCTGCGGTAGAAGTAGTGCACTATTCCACTCTTTATAGTCTAACAAATGCACTTTTGCAACTCTTTCCTGGTGCCATTCAATGCACAGAGCTGAAGAGAGAACGCGAAAGACTAAGAGCAAAAGAGAATTTTTATTACAGGTTTCAAAAACCTGACAGGCAAAGTGCCAAAGTGTGCTACCAGATATAACTTTTATCTTCTAATGTAAACAAACATAACATATACTGTAAAAATAAAAGTCTACACTATACGCTTTCAGGCAGGGTGAGATTCAAAAGGAGTTATCGGCAAAAGAAAAAAAGAAAAAGGAACAGATTTTACATTATAATTTACCTTCTAACTGTGAACGCTGATCACATACAACACACAATATGCACACACTCTGGCTTCTCCTTTGTGTACAGGCAGGTAGACACTGAATTTCCTTTCCACATTGCAGCATTGTGCCTCACTGACCTTAACACCGTCTTCAACTATGTACCGATTTAGATCTGCTACTCACGAACCACAAAAATGTCCAACAAATCCATTTTACGAGAAAAAAAAAAGAGAGAGAAAAAAAAAAACCACAAAGGCCGATGCTTAGATCTACTCTTTGAATACTTTCATTCGTTTTGATTAAAGAGCACAGCCTGCATGTAGCAGCCTGACCCATTTCTACAAAAGAACTTCGACAGAACCTTCGCAACTCATCCAGAAGGTGTTGAAACAGAACACTCAAAAGCTTCCCACGGGTTTCCTGGCTCCTGCAGCACAGGAAATACAATCATCTCTATTGGCTAAATATAGAGCAACAGAACACTAGACAGAACTGGTATAAGCTTGCCCAAAGGCCTTGTGGGTTTCTTTGCTGCTCTTCTCTCGACTTAATGCTCCATTGATTTGGTTCCTGTTTTCTCAGTATCAACCTTTGGACACTTACTTCGTTTCATTAGCAGTGGCTCTGGTGACAAGTTCAACTGAGACCCTGGACTGCTGAATATTTACATATAACCTACACACTGTCAACCAGAAGCCTAATCAGATCAGGTTTTAGAACAAGCACCATTTTCAGACTTGTTGTACTTAATACTGATTTCAAATATAAACAAATCAGCTTTTTAGTCCATATCACATCCATCTTGTATTTTGTATTCACAGATCATAGGGATTCATTCATTATAAGTGGAGATTAACTTCTTCATATAGGTTGCCATACAACCATTGCACTGTAACAAAAGAGGCAAGCCTTAACTTTTATCTCATACATTCTTTGGATTTATCTTTTGGGGAAAACAAACTTTAAATATATTAATTATAATTTCAGAGAGGCTCTCTTGCAAAGTCGAAGTACATAATAATCCATTTAAAAAAAAAAGAGGGAAGCTGATGAAAAGAGAAAAAGTTAAAAAGTTAAAGTGGCGCATATAAATGCACTAATGTTACTGAGAGTTGGAGGGTGTGAAGCTCAAAAAGACCTGCCGATATAAAAGTCAAAGTCAAAGGCACCTATAAAGTATCATCTTTGGCAGATGAAACGGATGAGGGAGAGAAAGTTTAAAGACTGAAAGAAGCAACGAGAAAGGAGAGAGGCAGAAATGATAGACCTTGGGTACCACATCTGGAACTGTCCATAGTGCTGAAATATTTGACTGACAAATGTGTGTGTGTATGTTTGTGTGAGTGGGGGTGTGTGTGTGTGTGTGTGTGTATGCATGCATGGCAACAACTTGCCAGTCTCCCTGTCGCTCAGACAAAGATTGAACAGCAGCAACCTAAAGCTGAAAACCCCAAGGATGCCAGAATGCATTTGAAGCCATAGCCAGCCATGAAAGCTATACGCACACACACACACACATCAACCAGAGATAGTAACATGCCACAGATAGGATGGAATACTACATTAAAACCCTATGACTTCCATAACTAAGTCCAGCAATCAGTTGGAGGTCCGACAAACTATGTGAGGATAACACCCAGGCACTCTCCATGCCCACAGTTCTATCCACAAGCCTCATTTTGGAAGTAGTTTGTTCCTTTGCTGTCAGTTCAATCGCAGTGTGTTATGGTGAACCATTAGACAACAGCAAGGGGATTTCCAAAGCAATGGAGAGATAGACAGAGAAAATATGCCCATGACTGGCCTAATCTAACAGACTTGTTAACAAACTTGTCTTGTTAGTTTCTACCTGCAGGCGGGGATCTGGTTGTACTTGTACATGCACATAACTGTGATCTAAGCCACCAGGTAGAATGGGAGACCTAAAACAGTCTTTTTAAGCAGCAGGCCAAAATCACAATCATAAGGAAGAAGTTGGAGATTAAAATCAGCTTGAAGGTACTGCTGACAGACATCAGGGAGGAGAATATCTGCTGCAGTAGGTCTCAATCAGAGCAGTTGAAACGCAGAGAACTGGGGTAAAAAAAAAAAAAACTGACTGCCAAGAACAGGAGAGAACGCATTTCTGGGTAATAGATGAATCCTGCAATGATGATGCCAGCTTCCAGCAGTGCCTAGTAGGACATTTGTATCCATTTCCAAAGATACACCTGATACTCTTCCTCTGTCTTTATTTCTGTAGAAGACCTGATAAAGAAGTTTATATCACAATTAGTCAATGTTAACTCTTTTAAAGATTGTCATTCTATCGAAGTGAAAATAAAGTGTATGCTGCTTGAGCAAATAAAAAAGTTTGCATGTAGCACCACCATGAAAGTGCATCACCGCTGAGGTATAAATCTATATAATATACAAATAGTTAATATAATCAGAGTTATATTGTTTACTGTGGTGTGATGTGATGTGGGCAGAAAATAAACATCTAATTTGACACACTCCACAAATCAAAAGACTTCAGTTCCAAATTACCTGCAGTATTCATACACAGGCAATGAGCACCAGGTCTCTGTAGAGCTTCGTTTTATTTGTCCCTGTTCCTCCTGCACAGCCGAGCACTAATAAGGACAGTGAAATGTTAATCTCAGCAAGCAACTCTGGCCCAGACAGAACACGATCAAAGACAAAATCCCCCGGATCCCTCCTGCTGGACATTTCACTCAACCACGGTGCACACACACACCGTAATCGAGAGAGTAGCACATCGATGAAACAGATCGATACTCCAACCTAATGCGCTACCTCAGCCCGGCAATCATTTACTTACAACCCAGTGTCATTCTGAGCCCCAGTTGCAGAACTGAGTAGGTTTATGAGACGTTCCTTTGTTGCAAATGCTTAGTCATAAGAATTAGCTGTTGTTGTGATGTGTGAACTGAGAAGATGTATGTCATGTAAAGAAGGAAGGCAAAAACATAGCTTGTATAATTAGGCATGGCTGTGATCCAGTCAGTCGGCCTCCCCGATCGGACCACCTGTTGGCACACGGAGCTGTCTGAGGCAGGTTAATTAGACAAGATGGAGCTGTCTAGGATAGTAAACAGATCCAGTGTTAGTCACCAACTAACAAAAATACACACTCAAACAGTCATAAGAATCTATCCCAGTACTCCATCATCAAACAAGCACATAGTCATGTACTGAGAGAAATCTGGCCCAGCAGCACCTGCTCAGTCTGGCAGTGGCAGATTAATCAGAGGAGTGAACTCCCAGCTGTCTAATGATCAGCTGGAGTCTGGCACTAACTCACCTCCTGAACACAGCAGTAAAGCTGACTCATTCGCTTAAACACTGCGAGACTTCTGCTTAAGTTATGTGTGAATGTGATGCATTCAGGAGACTTTGTCAGTATCAGAAGTATCACTGACATCAATCTACCATCAATGGAACTATGTGCATTTTTAACAAGAACCTTTATATTTCGAGCCAAAAAATACCTGAGCTCATTGATTTATCATTTGTTTTTACTACCTGCTTTATTCGCGTGAGTTACTCCTGAAACAATGGGTGTGATGTATGAGAATTCAACCTCTGGAACACCTGTCTATTACATGGCACCATCCACACACTCATTCACTGACACTAATCATTCACTGATACACTCACTGATACTCATATATGGGTAATCTGTCTAGACGCATGTTAAGAAAGGAGGAAACCTGGAGGAAACCCACATGAAAGCAGGAAACCTCAGGATTCCATCCCAGACCCCTGGCCAGTGAGACAGCAAGGCTACCCAGTGCTGCCCGATACACAAATTTATGTTGCACTGGAAGTCACACAAATCTCAAGTCCTTGAATATTACTTTAGCTTACCATGACAACCATGAGATTTCTTCCACCCAAAAGGAATTTTAAAAAAGTAACATCCAAAATAGTGAAAGGAAAAAGAAGAAGAGGAGTAAAAAAAGAGAGCCACAGTAGATGTTGTGAAGAATGTGGACTCAGTAAGTCTGATGTAGTTGCCTTAATAATGCGACTAAGCATGCATGTGTGTTCATGAACTGGGTGTGCCACATGATATGATCCCATACAGTCTGCAACATAGAAGCAACATGGACGAGAACTATTTCATTAGAGAGGGGGGATCCAATAATAATCATTAATTAATCATAATCAAGGTAACTCAATTAATTGTGATGAGGTCGTATCACCCAGCCCTACCCATAGTATATGATTGGATGTGTTTGTTTGTGTCCTGTAATTGATTTGCGCACAATCCAGGGTGTACTCTGCCTTATGCCCAAAGTTCTCTAGGGATAGGCACCAGGCTCTACACAACCCTACCCAGGATAAGTGATACAGATAACGCATGGATGGAAATTCATAATAAAGTTGTGCAGTGTAATGTCTGAGATATGTGAGAAAATAGTGATGAAATAAAGAAAGAAGAAGAAAAAAACGCAGCTGGATAGTGAGTGACAGCAAGAGTGCGACTGAGGTAGAACGTGAGCAAAATAAAGCTGGGAAGAGGCAGAGGTTTCATTAAGATACCGTCATGCTTGAAGAGATGTGAAGCTGCTGGACAGCGAGATAAGTGTTGAGAGGAAGGTTGAGCGTGTCGGACAGTGCAGCATACAGTCAAAACACAGCCTGTAGCCAGAGAAGGAGCATCAACAGAGGAACCAGCTCAAGGCCTGGCAGTACCAGCGATGAAGAGGAAATCGGCCGTCCCTCTAGCAACACTCTTTTTCCCTTTTCATTTATCTATTCAGTGTAAATATTCCTGTTTCTTTTAAATGCTGATGCTCATGCAGAACCATCTCATAACGTCGTTAACTGCAATCATCAATTTACTTGTGTAGAGAATTCATTTGCTCTTCCACTGGTCTTCAGCCAAAGCCGTTACATAAAACCTCATTACTACTTCCAACAAAATTTTCTGCTAACCATTCTGTTTAACGCTAATTTGAAATATAGCTGAAGAATTACTCCTTGCTCCGAAACCAGAGTTTACTTTTAATTGTTAATCTACATTTAAATCCCCTTTTTTACTCCATGCACGGAATAAGGCATGCTAATAGATTTTTCTCGGAGAAACACTCCGAGAAAAAATAATGCTGAGAGGCATTTTTGTGGTTTTCATTAACAATGAGTACAGAATAGTGTGCATGCTCCTAACTCTTCCCAGACACTGTGAGACTCTGCATGCTTCTCAGGGGAAGTCAAAGCAAACTCCAAACTGAGAGTGTTGGATTGTAAACAAGGCGCCATTGCTGCATCCACTTCCTTGTTTTTAAACTTTTCGGTATTGCGGCTCCCTGTGTTTGAGGTACATAATCGAGGCTTCCCTTTCCACCTTACTAAAGTAGCAGAGCGGCGATCGAGGCTGCTCTGCCAAATGGCCTCAGATGTTTGGTCCTGAGGTCACAAATCTGCCCTTAATGAGGCGAGAAACAGTGGGAAAAAAAATATTTCTACCAACACCACTCATCTTGTACAGCCAGAGGGTTTAGTCAACATCTCTCCATCTTTACAGAAAAACTCAAGCTTTCGCACCGAATTCCCCCTGCTGTTGTCTTGCTTTTACAAACAAAGGCCAAAAAGGCAAAGCTAAGCACTGGAGCTGTCAGCGTGGGAGATATCACTAAAACAATGAAGTAATGGAAAGAAATGAAAAGTGTGAGGGTTGGTGCAAACAAACCCACTGAAAAAAAAAATGCAGTATGGTGCTCTCTAGGGGCTTTTATTTGAGATCCAATAGCATAAATCAAACACACACAAACACACACACACTGAATTGTGTTAAGCAAGGACATAATGACATGACTCACTGCCTTTGCCTGTGTAATCTAGGTAAGATGATGTGCAGATGGCACTTACACACATGACACTTTCGAACAACTTCATTCCCTTAGAGGGCACAGGTGAAAATGTGGAGTATGTGTGAGACGTGTGTGTGTGTGTGTAGTGTAGAACGTGTGAAAATGGAGTAGGTAACAGATGGTGAAGTGGAAACCAGCACAGACCAAGCAGCATGACGGGTAACAGGATGGCCAGTCGGCCTCGAGCAGCATGGACACAACAGAGCAGAAGCCACTCGGCAGGACGCTGAGCTCTTTCTCACAGCTACAGGAACCACGGCCTCTCTCAACCAATCGTAAAGCCACAAACGGAAAGGAAATAGAGTGGGGGGATGTATGGAGCAATGTTTTAACAGGTCTGCTCTCAACATGACGCAGAGGGTGTGAGGAAGAATGGAAATTCAGATGAGTAAAAGGGGGAGAAACATAAAAAAGATATTAGACTAGGAACAGAAGAACATGTCAAGAAAAAAAAAAGAGAAAAAGGGTCATGTCATAGTCGATGCATAGAGCCATTTCATTCTGCAAAGTAGCCGTGAATAATTCAGCCAGCAGGTTAAGAGTGCAAGTGTCTAGTTTAGAGTTCAGTCTCTCCGTGTCCCATGTGACTCGCTCACGTCATGCCATAGAGACAATCTTAACGTGCCATTAAAACTGCATGAACCGCTGACCTTTACGCGACTCCTCATACAATAAAAATATGCAGATATGAGAAAAGTGGCTTAAATAGACACGACTAGGATGTTGAATTAAATAGAATTATACAGGATCGCACATAGTGAACTAAATAAGCACTGTGGTTCGGACTTCTGTCCTGTTTTGTATCTCGAATGAAAAATGAACGAAAATCCACAAAATCTGCTGATACCTAATTTTGCCGCATTTTGCAAGATAAGCACTGCCAAGACAGTAACGGATCGAATATTAAAGCAAACCGGTTGGCATGATACCCTATACACCGCAGTAACCACTATTCACCATCAACTGCATTAACACTGATCTGTCAAGTAATACCTTCACAATCTGACTTCACTTGACCTCCGGAGTGACACAATCACCCTCATCTCCCCAGTGTGTGAGAATGTGTGAGAATGAGTGACAGGATGATCCAGTGAACACCGGCATTCCCGGCTCTTCAGGGGAGCCCAGAAGCACATTCAGCCTCGGTAAACAGCTAGAGTGGCCAGAGATCCTTAATAATTAATGGAGGAAGATTCCCCTAGCTGGCCAGAGCTCTGACCACAGTCAACACCATCAACACTTCCCCCAGACCACCCTTATTGTAACCAGACTTCAGTAACCATCGCCCTAAAGTGAGAATGTAAAGCATGTTTAAAGCAGAGGAGTAGATTATATGATGAGGTTTCATCATGAGAACAGACTAAATGCTCAGCTCCAGTGTTCCTGTAACATAATATATTGTGTAGCTATGAGAAAATGATCAAAGGCAAGGTAGTGATACCTTAAGGGTGTTTATTTTCCGATTACAGATTACAACATGACAAAGTGATTCATTCTTCTTACACCACAGCAATTATTGTATTTATTATGTAATTCATTCATTCATTTATTCAAGCTCAACCCACTTACGGAGTGATGAGCATAAACTGGAAACCGTCGGATTCAGCGTCCTATTACAGTATATGCGTTTTTAAGTAACTTAGTAGGACACCTTGATATCAAAAAGCAAAAATGTGTTTATTTCCTAATTTATTCTTTTATATGCTGATGTGTGAGAGGGTTTATACAAAAACATTAATCATTAAAATAAATAAAAAGATAGAAACATTGAACATTGCTTTGAATCTACACTGATCAGCCATAACATTAAAACTGCCTCGGATTTGTTTCACTATTGCCACCTGATTCCTTGAGGACGCATCTCATCTTCCATCTTCCTGCAGAACATCTAGGGGGGGGGGGGGTGCTGTGGTGTCTGGCACCAGGACATTTGCAGTTTGCTAGCACTGGTGATCAGTGATGTTCAGTTCCCCTATCAGTGGTGTTGGTGTTATGACTGCTTGGTGTACAGTATGTCTCAATCATTAAATCATAGAATTCTTAATTAAAACCTTGTTTTGGGAATGTTCATAAGATGGATAGTCAATCAAAGAATGCATTAAAAAGCATCAAAAGGCAAAGCATATACCTGCCGTGCACATACTATATACATATTTAACAACAACAACAAAAAAAAACCCTGTGTTCATCAAGCAGGGGATGCATTATGAATGAAAGGGCGCTCAATCTGGACCAAATCAATACTAACATGGTTCAAGTTAACTGCACCAGCACAGGGGACCCTGTTTGTCTGCCATCTCGCTTCACCACACATGCACACAAACACAGACACACACATACATCGCACACACACATCATCATCTTTAGCTATGAGACCCTGTGATAGCAGCAAGCAGTTATCCGGCCTTTTCAGCGTCACAAACAGCTGGATGCCTGCTTTTCAATGAGACTCGGTCTCATGTATACAATGCAGGCATTCACAAACAAGGACAGAAAGGGCAGCAGACATTTCATCCTCTTCCCATTTATACATGCATCGGTATTCATCCATCAGTGAAGGTGTCTGGCTGCTGCTGTCAGGGGCTAGGATCATGAAGACAGAGGTTGATCGGGCATGGCGATCGGCTGCCTTCATCATGCCAGTTAGTTCTGAGGTTCAGTTCAGTGTCAGAGTGGGCAGGAAAACTGACAAGCACATATTAAACAGCCTGACTCGTCTTTTCAAACCGATCTTTACATGTAAGGAGTGAAAAAGAGGAAAGAGCTTCCCTTCCACTGTGGTCTCAGGACACTGGCTGCCTTTACATGTTTGTTGCATAAGCTGCTCAATAATGTAAGGTACGGAATGAAAAATACATCCGCAAGATTTTAAATACATGGGCAGTTCGGGGGCAAGAGAAGTCTTTCAGTGCCAAGGTTAAGACGACGAGCACAAACATCCACTATTAAAGGGGCAAAGAGAATTACCTATGGTGTCAAAAAGCAATGCGCGACAGAAAGCGATAATGTTCAGTACAGTATATGTGTAGGACCACTTACACCAAAGACCTTTAAAGCCTTAAACTTCAACGTGTTAACCGTGATAATACTGGAAAAGTGATTTCAAAAAATAATAGAACAGATTTTAGTGAAACGCTTCAATACAGTGTGCTAAATCTTTATTTTAATTCAAATGAAAAGGATTTTGGATTAAGCAAAATTACAAGCCAATATCCAGTGCATCCACAGTCTAATAAACAACTTCATTATATAAACACTTTTCCCGTAAAATATGTGAGACAAGCAGGATTAAGAATAAATGCCTCGAGAAATGTTAATAATAATAATTAGCATGACATTTCCTTGGTTTCAACATTCAGAAACATGATATGCCAGTTACAGTGCTGTACATACGTTGCGATGCTGTATACTGTAACTGTGAGCAGTCAGAGATGGTGCATATACTGTACCATGCTACATCAGCTAATGCGTCCTGTTTGCCCTTTCCTGTCTGATGTGCTGTTTTGTTTTTTTTTCTTTCCTCCACTAGCTCGGACATCGCTATAAACCATTTCATTGTTGTAGTCAGGAGCTCAGCTTTCGCCTTTCTGCTGTGTGATAATTTGGCTGCTGGTGTACCTTTCCCGAGCTACGGTTTAAATAAAAATGCTAATGTACCGCATGCAGTGCTCGCTGCACTATCAACAGAGAGCCAGCTGCTGAAGTTAGAGAGAATGGACCAAATCGAATGACAGACGGACAATTACACACACGAACACACAAAATGCACAGAACAGTGGGTATGTTTTCTTTTTTCTTTTTTTTTCTTTTTTTGTGGCCCCAGCATGCAAACGGCAATATTACGCATCATAAAGCATGAGATGATAGCCAGGTGAGATAAGCTAAGAAGGAAGGAGCAGACAGTGTTAATGGAGAATTTACTGGAGGATTTGTAACACGGCTACCACTACATGATCCAGTGACAGAACTGGGACATACTGAACCACACGAACGTGGCGATGTAGTTTCCACGTGAAGATTTCCTGTGCCGTCCTTGAAGCAGAGGTGTGTATCGGAGCTAATCTACATAAAGTCAGGAGCAATGAGCATTTTCCCGTATTATGGGACATTTGCCCTCAGCTTCGCGGGATTTCTCAGCTGTGTCTCTGGGGTTCACTCCATCGCTCACTCTCACCATCTGCTTCATCGGGACTCCAATCCCCTGCTCCACTGCTCGCTCTCACTCACAAGCCGCAAACATTCAAACAGCATTCTATTCAGACAGACAAGCACCATGACTGAAAGATGAGGTATGCCAGCACCTTCACTCCAGTATTAACTTTCCAGCCAGCATTAACCACACAAGGCCTTAAAAAAACTGAAATTTAACTTGTGCTTTATTTGTTCCTTTATTTTACCTATAAAATTAGAACAATTAAAGTGACTCCTTTTTGTCTTGTGAACATTTCAAATATAGATATGTATTTCAAAATGACTTCATAAAAGGTTAACTCTTAACTCAACGACATGCATCCATGCCGACAACACAGCTTTGGTGTATACGGAAAATAACCGCTTATGCTGGTGTGTGTTGACAGGGGAGGCTTCAGACATCAAACTCTGCATTTTGTTTTCAGATATGTCAGGTAAAACCAAAGTTATCATTACATTATCAAAACCTGTAAATTTTACAGCTCCCGGAATATGAGCATGATGTTGCAAAAAATGTCAACTTTCATATTTTTATGATTATTATCATTATTAGTCATAGAGACGGCTGAAAACAACCAAAAAACACACAATCATATGTATCTCTGCTTATTCCATGCCTATGTGACCCATGTTGGTTAAAATGAAATAAAATTCAATTCATCATATTGCCTAGGTTGTACTGAAAAAAGCATGTAAGAGTAAGAAAAATCTAGACACCCTAAGGATCATTCAGTTATTGCATGTCTGGAAAAAACACTTAAATGTTCTATGTTGCAACCATCCTGGTATAAATTATTTAAAATCTGGTCAGAAAACAGGTGGCAGTGATAGCTCATTGATTAAGCAGCTGGGGCTACATGATGGCAAGGGGTTCGTATTTCATCATTTCCACCCTTCCACAGTTGGGTCCTTGAGCAAGATCCTTAACCCTTCAACTGCTCGGCTGTAATTTGAATCTAATCAAAAGAACCCCTGAAGAACTCTTAAGCCTAGTGCACACGGCACCATTTCAGCCACGATTTCCCCTCGTCACACACTCATTTTGGGGCTGACTGTATGCCCTCTGTTAAACAACTACTTGCTGCATGCACCTGTAGCGGCCACTTATGTGTGAACTTATCAGTGCGTGAGCTAGTGCTGAAACTGGAATCTTTTCAGGCACTGGCAATAAATCACGCAGTGTGAACCCCTCGGCAAAAGAACGGTGCAGGGAAACAGCCAGTGAGAATCGAAAAGAAAATCAAACTCATTTGCTGTAATGCACAGCGGATTCCTGAATCCAGTTTATTATCCATCTATTTGCATGGAGTGAGGGCGAAATGGAAGCACCATCCTCTATACATCATACTTAAAAGGTCATTAGGGACAGCAACAATAAATGCTTCCTGATGACTGTACGTCCACTTCTCATTGCAAAACATTCTCCCCTAACTAAACCAATTATGCTTCAGATTTTTCTTATTTTCTTTTTCTTGTTTCATACAAAATAGTGGTGTGGCGCAAAGTATTATAGTATACTGAACAGCTCTCATGTTTCTTTTCCTGACCTAGCAAGCTCATGTGTGATCAAAAGTCATCTAATGTGTCAGTCCATCTGTGAGCAACTGTGAAGCATGCACACCTCTACTGCACGTCCTCAAAAACTGATAGCCGGTAATTGAAGTCATGCACCAGGTCAGCAATTTTAGGTTGTGTATTGTGCACATGGCTTAGTAGTATATACAGTGTATAGTAAACATTAAAGTAGTGAACATATACAGTAAATATGGCTCTGATATTCTGATATTATACGGATTGGCATGCCATCCAGGGTATATTCTGTCTTTGTGCCCAGTGATTCTAAGATCCACGGCATCCAGAAATAAAACAAAGATGTCACTGAAGATTAATAAATGCATGAATATATCTGTATGTTAATCTGTGTATTACAACTGGATCTAGATAAAATCTAAGAGGACTTTAATCTTTGGGCATCTGTTGCAAAGTAAGAAAATGATGAGTTATCTGAACAAGGTTCTCTTGATTTTTTTGTCCCCATCAGCAATATCAAATAAAATCTACCCCAAAACTAAACTTTACTTTAAGGAACAAAGGTTTCTCACTGGTTATCGATTCCCGGCCAGGTTCGATTCCCGTCTCTGCGTGCATGGAGTTTGCATGTTCTCCCCGTGCTTGGTGGGTTTCCTCCGGGTACTCCGGTTTCCTCCCACACTCCAAAGACATGTAGGTTAGATTAACTGGCATTCCCAAAACTGGCTGTAGTGTTGGAATGACTGTGTGAATGAGTGAGTGTGTGTGCCCTGCGATGGATTGGCATCCTTTCCAGAGTGTACCCCACCTTGCGTCCTAAGTCTCCTGGGATAGGCTCCAGGCCCCCTGTGACCCTGATTAAGAGGTACAGACGTGTGAGTGAGTGAGAAAGCTGTTTCCCGACGGACATACGGAAAAACTTTTAGAGTCGTAGCTGGAACCTGCCTAAATGTATCACGATATAAGTTTATGTGTATTATGTAGCTTGGCTTATTGCAATATGGATAACATTTCAGCCTGGTCGAGGTGTCTCTAGCCACAAAAACAACCATAAAGCGACAGAGTTGGAAAACTAATTATAAGTTGATTGCAAAAGATGCGATAATGACCAGTCTATTCATGCTCATCAGGCAAATGATGCACGGAGGGCTTGTTTGTGAGATGACACTGCCTCTTTTACCATCATTAAGCGATTAAATTTGCCCCAGGCGATGAGACAACAACATAGAAACCGCTGCATGTCTGGCTGTTATTAGGTTATGGCAAAACTTCCACAGAGAAGTAAATTACTCCAGTGATTGAGCGAGACAGGCAGCATCAAACATGAGTATGGCTGCTAAAGATCAACAACCCCAAAAAAGCAGGTAAAGACTATTCTTATGGACGTGTACTAATGAGGATAGAACATGCAGTGCATTAGGGTTCCGATCATTACGAACTCATTAACATCGAGAGGGAAGATGTCTAATTGTAAGACGTGTGCCTTACTGCGTCTACGTACATGTTGAGCGCATGAAGTAAATGCTTCTAGTAATTAAAATCTATTCAGTTGAGAGGGCACAGGGTCATCGATGTTAGCTGGTTATGCGATTTTTTAATGAGATCAATATAAAATAATATCCACAAGTGTTACTCAATATACAGTATTCTAATACCCTCTGCCGAGTCTAAAGGTTTTCTAAATGGAGTTATGGAATTCTCATGACCTCCCTGTTATTCACATACTCCTTCTTCCAGCCTGGCTGTTTAGTCACCAAATTACTGCTATACCGCTATACACTACTGCTTCTTTACATGTATTTATATAGGTCTGTAAATCATCTTATACTGTATATTATATTCTGTTTTTCTATTACTTACTTCTGTTCAAGTATGAACTAGTGGAAACTAGATGTCTATTGTGTTACTATACTTGCTGCGAAATGTTTCCTTCTGGATCAATGAAGTCTATCTAAAGCTATCTATCTAACCTTTTTAAATTTAAGATTTTCTGAAATGGACAGATTTGTTGACGTAATTCATGCATTTACTGTAGTAACATTTGCATGGTGTCAGTGGATCCAGTGTCTAACACTGGGTGAGTGGCACAATAAGTATACACACCATATGGGGAACCATTCTGCCTCAGGCCTGGGTTAACCTAATGTACTTGCTAAATTAATTCACCTAATTATTTCCTGCATTTTGTCACTGCAGACAAGCAGCAGCTCATATAATTTGAGAGTGTGCTTACTTGTTCTTGCCTGATTCTTCAAAGTTTCCTGGTTCTTTAGGTTCAAAACATTTGCCTGGACCTTTAAATTCATATAACATGCATTATATCCATATGTGTGTATATATCCCAAACTGTTAGAAGCACACTATTGTATAGAATGCCTATATATGCCCTAGCATTACAAATTCCTCCCACTTGAACTAAGATGCTCAAGCCTGGTCTAGCTTGACAATGCTACTGTGAACACATGGAGGTCCATGAAGACAAGGTTTGCCAAGGTTGGAAACGAAAGAACCTGAATTGCATACACAGAGCCCACTTACCTCAACCCAACAGACCGCCTCCTTGCCCAAAATCACTGTCTGACTCACTAATGCCCTTGTGGATGAATGGGCAAATTGCCTATGGGCAGCTCTGCTCCGAATTCTAGCACAAAGCCTTCCCAGACGACTGAATCGTCTTAAAAGAGCAAAGGGAGGAATAAATCTGGAAAGTTTCAAACATGACATATGGGTGTGATGGTCAGGCGTCTACAAACTTTTTGTCATACAGTATAGTCTGTAAGGTAAAGGAATGGGAATTTAAAAATATATTACAATTTTTTTGGGGGGGGGGGGGGGGGGATTTTTCCCCGATTTTCTCCCTAATTTAGTCGTGTCCAATTCCTCCCCGTCACTAGGCAACTACTACCACTCAGCAGGGAGGGCGAAGACTATCGCGTGTTTCTGCCGAACCACGTGAAGCCAGCCGACCACCTTTTTTCGAAACGCCGACCACCTCTTTTCGAACCACTCGCTCACGAACCATTGGGGGCGGCGTAACACATTCGGAGGACAGCGCTATCCGCTCCTTCCGCTTGCATGAGCTCACGGACGCCCCTGATTGGCTGTAGAGCCGTGATTAATGTGATTAAGTACCTCTCATCCCTCCCCTCTGAGAGAGCTCGGCCAATCAGCTCTCTCTAGACCTCCGGCTGCGAGAGGTTACAGCACCACCCGGGGATCGAACTCGCAATCTCCGGATGATAGGGCGAGCGCTTTACCACTGCACCACTCGGAGGCCCACTGTATTACAATTTAACTGAAGCCTTAATACAAAGCTTACCTTGTGAAATGACACAGATTCAGATTTAAGTTAGGATGTTTGAAGAATACCTTAAAATGAGTTGTATCCTGTTCTTTTCTTCTCTGGCCTGTAATCATTTGTTCCTTATACAGTATATTCTTTCTCACACCTTTAAAGTTAATTGAGAGATGTGAAAAAAATAACTGGGAGCAAATGGTGTAATTGTTGGAATTGTGATTCACTAACATGGCTCTTAGTTTGAGTCCTGCTGTGGGTGAACACATCTGGTGCGCCACTTTTAAACCGAGACTTATAACACAATTACAAGAGTTAAAACTACCTTTATTATGCTACATGATCCCCTACTACACCAAAGCACTTATCCTAGCGTTTCACTAATGCTCAGATACCTTTAAAGTAGAAAGTTTTCTCAGTACGCTGGTGCCATGATCAGACTGCCTGCTTCATGCCTGAAATTATGGTCTCCCAGGAACTTGTTTTCAAGTTGTTTGTTTATTTTCAAGGATGAGGCATTCCACTAGCTGAGTGTTCACAGGAACGACTGCAGTGGGCTCCTGGCCACCTTGGGTGCGATCGTCATTCGTGGACATACGGCCTTCTTTAAAACGATCACACCATTCAAATGTTCTACTGCAGCTAAGAGTCTCATCACCGTCCTGTGTTTAAAGTAAATGTTATTTGGTTTTTGCACCTTCATTCACGAATTTTAACACTAGTCCCGGTTTCACTTGAACACACAGTGTGTTTAAACTCGCTTGCATTTATGCCACAAGAAATCATGACAAATCTAGTATCAATAAAATATTCTCAGCATAAACAGGATGAACACAGAGCATTTAACAGCAGAATAAAATATGACTTTGCTTTATATTAGGGTCCTTTATTGCATGCTAATGCATGTTGTTTCTTTTAATGAATAAGAGACGGTGTAAATTAGTCCTGTCTTTAAGCAGCTAAACAAAGCCTGGAGTAGCTTTAATAAATCCTCCCAGACTCAGTCACATTAATTAAGCTGTCAGTCACTATTAATGACATGTGGGTTACAAAAAAGTTTGATCTTTAGTATTGGAGTAAGTCTGTTACGACAAATTCGCCAGTAAAGATTCTTTCCCGGTCACTTATTTTAATGAACATTATAACATATAACAAAAAGCTGCTTTTCTGTCTCTGTAGGATTTAAAATAACCTGTATGTTTTTGTTCCTAAACCCGGCAAGTGAACAGATCTGGAAATGTCAAGAAAATATCCAGCTGAACAATTAGGAATTCAATGGTAAGAACACAACAGGCAGCTTATATGGCAGACTGCACCATTTCTTCTTCATACTTACTTTTGCTCTAAATATGCCCAAGAAGATAAAGCACAGGAAAACAGAAAATCCTGTGAAAGCATGTCCTTGTTGAGTTCCTACGAGCCATGAGCATAGCTCCCTTTTTCCAGGTCCTCCTAATTAAGTAGGCCAATTGAAGTCTGAAACCTTGCCTAAGGGCACTACAGTGGTATGCATGTATAAAGCATCAGAGACAGTTATCAGTATTTGAGTCTGATTATAAAGGTTTAATCACCGTGTTATGTGTACAATTATGCAATTAGCCAAAGAAAATATTTGCTAAGACTCACTTTGAATGCAGTCTGACTACATCTTCAGCTGTTTTTTCTTTATTGCCTGTGTTATGCCTATATAAAGAGAATCCATCCATCCAGGTACTTCTGTAGTCCAACTAGGGAGTATGGAGGCCACTGCCACCTCCAGTTAAGACTCACATTCATCACTCACAATTTGGGAGCCTAATCTGCATGTTTTTGGAATGTGGAGGAAACCGGAGACCCCATAGGAAACCCACCAACCACGTAGAGAACATGCAAACTCCATGCACGCAGACCCGATACACGAATTGAACCCAGGTGCAAGGCGACAGTGCTAACCGCTAAGCCACTGTGCCACCATACAAAGAGAATGGAAAATGCAAACCAGACTGTCTCTTCATTTGAGGCACAATAAATGACACCGTGTTACTAAATCCAACAAGAGGAAAAAGAGAAGAGCTAAGAAAACTAGCTGTGCTCAGAAGTGTGCCATGATGCAAGCAAGATCCATGGGAAGGTCCCAGTGACAGATCCTCTTAACTTTTATGATCGTTTGACAAAGTTGACTTCAAAGGAATAAACCTTTAGCCGTGTTTTGCGGCGGCATGAGAAAAGGCAGGTTGGCTTGGGGAGGGGCAGCAGGGGCTCATGGGAGTGAAGGACGAGAGAGTAAGGAAGATGCTGAGGAGGAAAGGGGAAGCCCTTTGATCTGTCTCAACAGCAAAAACTACAAAAAGATAAAAAGCAATAGGGAGAGAAGAGAAGATTGCAAGCGAGGCTCACTTGCTATTCCCCAAAGGACGGTGCTGGGGCGAAAAAGCAGAGATAAGAAGCTGTTTTAGAGATTCCCCCGGCCTGCTTGGGGATTTTTTTTCCAGGCCTGTCACTGAACCAATTTGCATTGAACCACATGCCTAAGTAGACATAGGTCCAGCCACCACCAGTGCCTCTAACACTGTTAGAATAAAGCAATTACCTGAGGCTACCGACTCATGCCAAACAAGAGAATTTGTTTAAGTGACAGGTCATTGGATCCATTATAGGTGTTCTTGTGTGCATTAACCTGTAAGATAACCTATTCTGCAATCCCTTGCTGCTTGCATTGTGAGCATACCGAGCTGACTGACCTTGAAAGAGGGCCGCATTCTGGATGATGAGGAGTTTGAGCTGGGCGCTGCTGGCCTGCAGATTCGACTCCAAGTTCTGTTTGGCGCTGAGGAGGTAACGCTCTTCCATTTTGCGAGAGCAGCAAGTGAGGCCTTTCGACTGACACACTTGCAGGTCTGAGCCTGTTATAGACAGAGAGGGAAAGGGAGAGAGATGTTTGGTGTTTGCATTTCATCATTCAAAAAAAGTAAATAGACGCTGCTGCTGCTGTACTGTTCTGTACAATCCTCCTGAGAATGAGCTTGTCTAGTGAGTAGGGCGAGCAGAAGAGCAACAGCAAATAGGTTGTGTCAAAGAACCAAAAGCTCCAATAATCTATTGTATATGAACCTGAAATCAAATCACAGGTGTATGTTAAATCAACATTCTAACTGTTAGTTTATCAACTAAGCAGTTATACACAACTATATCATGTAGATCCATGAGCAGAAAAGTATGAATGACAGCAAATGACTGCCTCTGACTTTGCAGCACTTGGGTATATGCTGAATACTAAAACATGAAACATTTCATAATGTATCAGATATGAAATCAGACATGCAAAGATTGTTTAGGGCTGATTCTGATAGACGACTGGCTTCGGATGACCCCACCCAAAAAAAGTAGAGTGGTGTTAATTTGAAGTTCTATTTAATCTTCTATTGTTGATTTCAAACCGATTTTGGATCTGAAATGAAAACATAAACATTAAAATTCATATAAGTAATCCAGACTTTTGGTCTACATTGTATACCATTGATTCTTGATTTACACACATGCACATGTCACAGCTATATCATGTACGAATTATGCATATTCAATTCAATTCCATTTTATTTGTATAGGGCTTTTAACAATTGTCATTGTTGCAAACCAGCTTTACACAATCAAAAGAATTATGGAAGTTTGTATGAAATGTGAATGTGTATGAATCAAAATGATAAGATTGTCCCTGATGAGCAAGCCGAGGGCGACGGCGGCAAGGAAAAAACTCACAGTAGAAAGAAACCTTGAGAGGAATCAGACTCAACAGGGAACCCATCCTCATTTGGGTGATATCAGATAGCAGGGATTGATCTGCAGTCATACTGTGTGTTAGGAGGCTGGAAGTTCAGTATAACAGGAGACATACAGTATGTTATGAGTTTCCTGAAAGAGTAGACTATGTACAGTGTACTCTGTATTCTGCATTACATTAATGAGAAGTCTAAGTGCGCAGGTCATTTCTCTTGTTTTCTTTCTGTAAATGGTCCAACCACAGCATCACATATAGCTTAAACCACTGTCTCTTCATTAGCTTATTGGGTGATACAGAAACACCCAAGTACACATCCATGCTCAATCCACATGCAATTTCTAAAAAATAGCACTGTATATCATTTGCATCAACCCACTAAGGTCTAATTGTAAACCAAATCATGCATGCCTGGTAGGCAGATAGTCTCATGAGATCCACAATAACTTACAGTACAAAAAAGTACAATTTTACTGTGGAATTGAGGAGAGACAGTTAAAGTTGCAAATCTACTGTGCATAAAAGAAAAACAAGGCATAAATTAATGTCATGAAATGATTATGCGATCTCTGACCATCTAGATTTAAATCACTGGCTTACTATTAAAATTCTATTTTTGTTTTCAATTGGAACATCTGGATCCATCATAGAGGTGTGGATATTGTGATGCTTCAAGGAATTATAAAATACACAGTAAAATAAATATTTACTAGCACTTAAATAAATAGGAATAGGGGTTACAAAGAGTCTAGTGTCTCATAATGTATGTGCTGAGTAGTGCACTATTTGACGCCCATGTTTAAATTGTTTTTGTCACGTACACAAAATGTCAGTGATAAGTTTACAGTGAAATGCAAGTTTAAAAGGTCAGGTACTCTACAGCTGTGCAGCACAAAATGATATACATCAGAAAATAAAGGGTGGAGAGAGAGAGCGAGAGGAAAGTGGAAGTGGAAAGAGATTATTTACAAATACAATATACATACAGTACAAAACATATATGGTCTTATGTCTAGTTAGTATGTAAGCAAGGTGAAGATCCTAACTGTAAATGATGTCACAATATGTGAAAAAAGGTAATACACTGCCCAAAAAAATAAAGGGAACACTAAAATAACACATCCTAGATCTGAATGAATGAAATATTCGTATTTCATATTTTGTTGTTTTCATAGTTGAATGTGCTGACAACAAAATCACACAAAAATGATCAATGGAAATCAAATTTATTAACCCATGGAGGTCTGGAGTTGGAGTCACACTCAAAAGTGACGTGCCTCCACGTGCCTGCATGACCTCCCTACAACGCCTGGGCGTGCTCCTGATGAGGTTCGGATGGTCTTCTGAGGGATCTCCTCCCAGACCTGGACTTAAGCATCTGTCAACTCCTGGACAGTCTGTGGTGCAACGTGGCGTTGGTGGATGGAGCGAAACATGATGTCCCAGATGTGCTCAATTGGATTCAGGTCTGGGATCCAGTCCATAGCATCAATGTCTTCGTCTTGCAGGAACTGCTGACACACCCCAGCCACATGAGGTCTAGCATTGTCTTGTATTAGGAGGAACCCAAGGCCAACCGCACCGGCATGTGGTTTCACAAGGGGTCTGAGGATCTCATCTCGGTACCTAATGGCAGTCAGGCTACCCCTGGCGAGCACATGGAGGGCTGTGCGGCCCTCCAAAGAAATGCCACGCAACACCATTACTGCCCTACTGCCAAACGGGTCATGCTGGAGGATGTTGCAGGCAGCAGAACGTTCTCCAGGGCGTCTCCAGACTCTGGCACATCGGTCAGTGTGAACCTGCTGAATTGGCGAATTTTCCAATCTTGGCATTCTCGGGCAAATGCCAAACGTCCTGCACAGGCTGTAAGCACGACCCCCACCTGTGGACGTTGGGCCCTCATACCACTCTCATTGAGTCTATTTCTGACCTTTTTAGCAGACACAAACACATTTGCAACCAGCTGGAGGTCATTTTGCAGGGCTCTGGCTGTGCTCCTCCTGTTCCTCCTTGCACAAAGGTAGTGGTAGCGGTCTTGCTGCTGGGTTGTTGCCCTCCTACGGTCACCTCCCCGTCTCCTGATGTACTGGCCTGTCTCCTGGTAGGGCCTCCATGCTCTGGACACTACGCTGACAGACACAGCAAACCTTCTTGCCACAGCTCGCACTGATGTGCCATCCTGGATGAGCTGCACTACCTGAGCCACTTGTGTAGGTTGTAGACTCCGTCTCATGCTACCACTAGAGTGAAAGCACCGCCAGCATTCAAAAGTGACCAAAATATCAGCCAGAAAGCATTGGAACTGGGAAGTGGTCTGTGGTCACCACCTACAGAACCAGTCCTTTATTGGGGGTGTCATGCTAATTGCCCATAATTTCCACATGTTGTCTATTCCATTTGCACAACAGCATGTGGAACTGATTGTCAATTACTGTTGCTTCCTAAGTGGGCAGTTTGATTTCACAGAAGTGTGATTGACTTGGAGTTACACTGTGTTGTTTAAGTGTACAATAGTAGCTATCTGCAGTTACCTTAAAATTACAAAATTGACTATTAAATTAGAAGTAGTAGTTTGTGTAGATTGATTTGAATAATATAAATATAATCAATATATCAATAAATTGCACTAATGGCTTAATCCTTAATCCTAATTATGTGGTAATGGTGGCAACAAGCCCAAAAGTCACAGAAACCTATGATGAGATGTGCATGAGTGTGTCAAAGCTGACAGTGAGCTGACCAGTGTGTGTGTGGGAGGTATTTGAGGCGTGAGTGAATGTGTGAGAGAAGGAGTAATGACTGGATTACAGTTTATTCAGAATCCTGATGGCCTGCAGGTAGAAACTGTTCTTCAGCCAGTTGGTTCTGGATTGAATGCCGAGGTGCCGTCTGCCTAATGGCAGTCTGGTAAACAGTCTGTGTGCCGGATGATTGCGGTCCTTGATGATTTTGTAAGCCTTTCACAGACATGAAAGATATCCTGTAAGGCTGGGGGTTTGTTACCAGTAATGAGGTTAACTGCTCTCATGACTCTTTGAAGGAACTTGCAGTTATGGAGAGAGAAGCAGACAAACCACTCATGTATCCAGTCAGGATCCGCTTTGGCCTTCATCTCTAGATGTTGGACACAGTTTTTTGGGGGAGAACCCAAACTTTCTTAGCCTCCACAGAAAGTAGAGTCACTGATAAACATATTTGAGGAGTGGCTTTAGTTTTGTTGTCAGAACCTGATGATGGTATCATATACTACTTTACTTTAATGGTTAAATCTGAGCCCCAAATTGATTTTCCTTTTAAAGGGTCGACGTATAACCCATCAGAGAGGGTACCGCTATAGAAAGTTAAATCATTGTTAAAAAAAGATCACATCTAAAACCTAAACTTACATCACAGATTTTTTTTGTGTGTATTCAATGAACCATAAGAGCCTACCACATGGGTCTCTGAGTGGCGTAGTGGTAAAGTGCTCGCCCTATCATCCGGAGATCGCGAGTTCGATTGTTGATGCTGTAACCTCTCGCAGCCGGAGGTCTAGAGAGAGCTAATTGGCCGAGGGGAGGGATGAGAAGTACTTAGTGCTCTCACATTAATCACGGCTCTACAGCCTATCAGGGACGTCTGTGAGCTCGCGCAAGCGGAAGGAGCGGATAGCGCCGTCCTCCGAGTGTGTTACTGGCGTCACATGGTTCAGAGAAAACACGTGATAGTCTTCGGCACTCCCGGCTAAGTGGTAGTAGTAGCAATTTGTAGTAGTAGTAGGAATTTGGGAGCCTCCTAGTGACGGGGAGGAATTGGACACGACTGGATTAGATACTGCTTTTCATTGCTGAGTACCTGTACTGTGCAATAACAATAAAATTCTATATATCTATGTATCTATCCTTCCTCGAGTAGCAGAATTGTTGATTTTTTTATTTTGCCTGGTCAGAGGCTGTTGATTAATTTTAATTTATATTCTGTAACAGTGTGGCTCTGCCAGTTTTAAAATATTTTAACATCCAGTAGCCAGAGGTGGAAAGTAACGATTTACATTTACTCGCGTTCCCATAATTGAGTAGTTTTTTTGTGTACTTTTTTTTTTTATCTGTAATTTTACTTTTAGTTTTGTTTGACGTATTGCAATTCAATACATTTTAAATCATATTAGCTACTGAGTAAAACGAATGAAAATGTAAAAATAATAAAAAATATTCTGCTTTGTATAAATGCTTCGTTGCGCTCGCGTGTGTGTATCGTGTCCTGGTCGCGCGCCGCTCCAGACTCGACTCCAGGTTTTCTGACTGTCCCCCTACATCGGCATCTACCTGCCCTTCCACACGGTCGCTTCCACCCTGAGAGTGACGTCATCAACAAGTGCGACCATACAGTATATAAACCAGAGAGAGACGCGGGAAAGAGATTGTGATTTTGCCATTTTGATATTTGCTTGTGTATATTCTGGTTTTGACTTTTTGCCTCCCATTGACTTTGATTATTGCTTTGCCCCTTTGGTTTGGTTGGTTTTTGTATATATTTGTAGATAATTTCACTGTATGTTTCTGCACTCACCAGTAGTAGGGGCGTGGCTGAATAAAGAGGGAATTTATTCACTGTTTTTGGTTTAGGGAGTCAGGGAAGGTATCTGTATTATTATTATTTTTTTTTTTTGTTGCAGGTAATCTAGCTACTAAATATAAATATTTTGTTTATTATTTTGGCCTGGGTCCACCCTGAATCTGATCCTCCTCCTGTCGTGTGTGTATTTTTTTTGTATAGCAATACAAACTTCATTATTTCATCAGTTAATGACTGGATCTAGTTCTTTCTGCCATATACCTCCATTTCCATACAGTTTAAAATAGAACCCTGAACCATTCTTTTGCTGTAACAACCCTAGACTGGGACGTAATGCCATATTTAAGTGACCACTTTGATTTTCAAGCACAAGAAAGACAACAGCTTTATTATGCGAAGGTGTTAATTCAGTTAAAAACAACTAGTTTGAGATTTATATCTGCTCATCTTTTTTGAACTACGCTAAAATACCTCATCCCACCCCTGCTGTTAAAAAATAAAAATAAAAAAATAAGTAACTCGGTAACGTTTACTCTGAGTAAATTTTTTATGAGCTACTTTTTGCTTTTACTTGAGTAGATTTTTATAATGGTAACTTTACTTGTACTTCAGTAAAATTTTACGGAAGTAACAGGACGTTTCCTTGAGTATAAAATTTTAGTACTCTTTCTACCTCTGCCAGTAGCTTCCACATGATAGTTTTTTGTGTGCGTTTTTGTCTTACTAACTGTGATAGAGAGAAGCTGGTGAGAAAAGACTGTTTGAAACGACTGATTGCTGACCTTTGGACATTCCACAACATTAATGTAGAAATAAAAATCATGAGAGGCGGCATGTGGTGTAGTGGTTAGCACTGTCGCCTTGCACCTCCAGGGTCTGGGTGCGATTCCCAGCCAGGCTTGATTCCCTTCTCTGTCTGCATGGAGTTTGCATGTTCTCCCCGTGCTTGGTGGGTTTCCTCCCGCAGTCCGAAGACATGCATATTGCACATCCTTAAATTGCCCGTAGTGTGTGTCCT
The DNA here is from genome assembly GCA_011419295.1 of Clarias macrocephalus. NCBI lineage: Eukaryota > Metazoa > Chordata > Actinopteri > Siluriformes > Clariidae > Clarias > Clarias macrocephalus. Next base: position 2,810 of record JAAGKR010007101.1, on the reverse strand, counting down.
GCGATGGATTGGCACTGTGTCCAGGGTGTACCCCACCCCATGCCCTAGAATAGGATAGGCTCCAGGCCCCCTGTGACCCTGAATACAGGATAAAGCGGTATAGATGATGAGTGAGTGAGAAATCTTGACATTCTGCAGTATTAGAAATAAAACACATGGGCCAGACATGCTTTATTCTTACTTCAGTTCCGTGTGGGTAATTGCATGGCTCAGACCCAGTGAAAATGGGCAGAACTTAAATGTTTTAATTACCTTTTAGTCTGTTAATTTCCTTCTAGCTGGAAGTCACAGCCCATTAATTCTATATGCAGCACTACCTAGTTTTACAGCATTGTTCCTAAATAATTAGTGTGTAGAGCACTTCTACAGCAGAATTGTGGTCTCTGCCAGAACCACACCCAGTTCAAATAAATTAACTGAATTAGTTTCTTGCACGGCTTGTTCCCAAGTCTTAGATTTTCAGCTTTAAATGCGCTGATCCCCTATCAGAACTGGTTTCTCACCATTTGTTTTATAACCACTAGTCAATTAATTATCAAACCTGTTCTAAAATAAATGAGAAATTTTCGAAGCTAAATGAGAACAGAAAGAACAGTACACACTGCGGTATTGTTCCTGACATGTATTGTGATACTCACGCTGAAAACCTGAGGATTGCTTGAAGGCTGCCCCAATGTATTATGTCAGTTACAAATACACAAAAGGCAACAATGTCATGTACTTGTAGCTACTTGTCAAAAAGCAAACAAACCTACAAAATAAAATGAATGACTTCTGCTTAGGAAAAAAGAGAGTGGAGAAGCAGGAAAGGAACATCTAATGCAGATGGATTACCTCACTGATAGGAATAATAGCTGATTTATTAGAATCCATATACTTATATATATAATTGGATATACAAGGTTCTTGGGAACGAGAGAATACGTTAACAAAAGCTTTGCTCCTTACATTATACCCATCCAAAAGGTGAGCCTTCCCAGATGGATTATATTTCAAATATTAATTCAGATGAATATAAGACATTGTTCTGGTCAAACCGGGGCAAATAACAAAATGTGAATTTAAATTCCGAATGGGTAAATGAGTAAAATCTCCACTGTATAATGATCAAATGTTTATGATCCTGATAAACTTTTGAATGTTTGCACAGCAAATATTCCTTCCTCAGAGTTGAACTGCAGATAGGTGACTTTTGTGTCTTTGAGCTGCTAAGGGAATGGAACTAGACTGATTGATGGTGCTATAAACAACCATAAGATGTGTCAAAATTTGTCAGAGTGCACACAGGGGGTGAAGAAGATAGCGGTATGAAGAAGGGGTATGAAAGGAGACAGTTGGTTGGAGGGATGGGGGGGCGTTGACACAGTTTAGGGAGAGACAAACGATAAACGAGCTGGTATGCAGCAGTCTGTATGAAGAAATGTGGAAAACCACCATAGGTAACTAAATATAGGGTTAGATCACACGGGGCCACATTGACACGAGATTATCACCGTAAGTGACTGATGCTGACAGATGCCAACGGGCAGCGTGATGATGGATGGACAAGTGCAAGAATGATGGATGGACAGGTCTAAGTGATGAAAATGGGTATTTCAGTGTCTTGCTACAGAATAGGGGATATGTAGATTTGCTAAACACTTACTATACAATTTTAAACAGAGTTATCTGTTTATTCACATACTATTTGAAAGAAAGGACTAAGAGCTAAACAAAAGAGGACATTCTGAAGGGGAAAAAAATTACCAGCACCAGTTTATCAGGCAAATTACTTCATTTAGATGTGGAAGTTAATTTGCTTAATTCTGCGGGACTAATTTATCAGTTATTGAATGGGGTTTTAGAGTAGCAGAAGCAGCCCCGGGCTCTAGACTCCAAAAGAAAACCCAGAGGACCTCCAGAATCCTCGAGTCTGTGGTGAGCGCGTTCATGTGCACTATAGAAAAATGGCAAAGCGTTCGCTTTCATGGACATTTCAGCACACGTCATTTTACACATGTAAAAATCTAAGACCAAAAGACCCCACAGTAAAAAAGCAAACATTTTTTGCCATGTGCTTCAAATAAAGTAGCCGGACCTCACTACACATACGTTGCATAGAGCACTGAATTTAAAAAAGAGAAAAGCAAGCCCCTCCGCCTGGTGTCAAAGCTACTGTCAGTGGATGAATTTCGAGAGGATGAAGTGTAATTCTTTTCTGGGACATTAAAAAAAAGAGAAAAGCAACTCCATGAGAGTGGAGGAACAGCTGTCTGGTAAAAGCAGTATTTTTCAATGTAATGTCAGATATAACAGATGTTAAATTGACTGAGTGCGCATCTCTCTCAGTTGGTCACCTAGCTTGGTAGTTGCCTCTTGGTCTGCCTATAGTACGTCTTGCTAGGTAGCTTGTTGACCGTACCCAGACATAGTGCTTGACAAAAGTTAGGGCGAGGCACGATTAATTCACTATGCTTGATAAACACCAACAGTGTTGAGATTGCTGCTCTAAAATGATAATGCGTCCCATATACTGTACGTGTTTGCACCGAAACTGCACTTTGATTGGAATCAGTGCAGACAATATGGATGTTATGGCACTCCTCATTGCAATACATAATTTTGAAATAATGAGTCGTCTATCTGTTTCTTCAATACTTGGATTAACCTATTAACCCAGTGTAAGGATCTATCCAGTGACGGAAACCTCAAAGCACTTTTTGTAAGTCGCTCTGGATACGAGCGTCTGCCAAATGCCTAAATGCAAATGTAAATTAGCTTGCCTTTTTGTCACTTATTGGAGGTTCGGTTTTGTAGCATAGTGGAAACTT
>JAAGKR010007100.1:28375-38841 GCA_011419295.1 Clarias macrocephalus | reverse complement strand
AAAGTATGTTGTTTTGTATACTTTGCACGAAAATAAAGTTACAACACAATGTTTCATGTAGACTGGGGAAGGAAATGCTATTGTGGTGTTCTTATTGAGGGAAGCAGCAAAAATATCACTTGATATGACAGTCCCAGGACTTCCCCTGCTGCTCCTCCTTTCACACACAAAGCAAACAACCCAGTATCCAAAATACAGACTGGCCTTTTTCCCAGACTGTTTCTCTTGGAACTGATTTGAATAGTGATAGTACATTGGTCTTAGTTGTTTGTAATATTCATTTCTGATATATTGTTTTTTTTTTTAGTTAGCAAATATAATCATTTGCTTTAACAGTTTCCATTAATTAATGAATTTATACTGGTTTTACCACTATTTACTGTAGATCAAGCTAAGTTTTTAGTATGCTTGTTTGTTTGTTTGTTTGTTTGTTTGTTTGTTTGTTTGTCCCTTTTTAAATATCAGAGTAGGAGAATTGCATGAAAATACCAAGCTTTTGTCCAACATTGTAGAAACATCTGCTCTGGATAAGCAAATTAGGTCAAACCAAGACAAATGTCTGACTATGCCCAAGTTATGGAGCTGAAGGTTGGGCAACAGGGGGTCTGTTAATACTTCCCTTCCCATGGGAAAAACAAAACACAAGCAAAACATCAGGGCAGGTTAATGAGTGTTTTGATTTTAAACAATGCTCTGACTGCTAGTAACATTCATTTACAGATGCTGGAGCACCACCCAGGAGTAGGGTACTGGCAGGCTTAATAGACCCGTGGAGTGCAACTGCATTTCCTCTTTTTTTATCTCATTTTTAAGAAATCATAGTCTGGTAACGTGACTGTCCAACATTCCTAAATTTGTTCCCCAACCAATATATAGATGGAGGAAAACCTGAAATGGCTCATTTCAGTTCAGGAGAAACTGTAACTGTCACAAAAATCTTCAACATACTCAAAATTTTTCAATGTAGTTAACACTGTACAGTAGCAGTTATATCTGGGTAGATCATACTGCTTCTTCTAGATTTTGCAGCTGGTTTGTATCTCTTTGATACATGCTGAATTCCCATATAGTATCAGATAAAAATTTAAAAAATAATAATAATTGTGAACCTTTCTAAAAACTGCCGTGGTGCTGATACAGACTGATACAAACATCACATGAGCCCTCACAATCACATGATAGTGCACTAGGAAGGGTGGTACAATGCTTTATTTACACCAATAATGTAGTGGATGAAGTAATTTGAGGTTTGGCCCTACAAGTGCTTATTTCTGATGCGATAGATTAAAAAATTCACACCAACTGGATTTAAATGTTAATAAGGATCATAGCAATATATCAAAAACAGGAGTGCCTATGTCATTGGTAAAAGGTGAGCTGAGTGGTAACGAGCGAAAATATCAGAAAATGGGTTGCATTTTCTCGTTCAGTGACTAAAAAATGTCATTTATAACAAACTATAAGTTTCTCCATTGGTCAATCATAAAAGTTTGTAGACCAGCCATTCCCAAACTTAAGTAGGTCACGGCCCACCCAAACTTTAAAGCAAAACTCTGATCAGCAACGAGACAAACATTAAATATTTCCTGGCCTACACTTTGGGAAACACTGTTGTAGACTCATTAACGTTGTAAGGTACATTATAAATGAGTACGATTTGACAGTACGATTTGAGAGTCAAACCACCAAGAACAGATTATAATTTCAATTCAATGTGCTCTCCCAAACAGTTCAGAAAAGTGGAAAAGGTCCCTATGGTTCCATAAAAAGCTAGCCAGACATAAAAACTGTGATGTATACCAGTTTGGTAAAATGATCAAATACCACTATACTTGATTTCACAGTATAAAAGACATGTAGGAAGTATAGAAACTGAAAAACACAGTAAAAGAGTTTTTATTTTTATTTTTTAGAATTAGTTAAACTATGTTTAGCTTGTTTGAAAAAAAGTTTGTATTGGTGTAATGTGTCCACCCCCAGAATAAAGAGGTTATTGGTGATAAATGAGTGAAGGAGCAAATGAACAGCTACTTATTTAAGCACTACAAACCACTAATGCAGCTTGTATCATAAGGCTTAAGCAAGAGCCCTGTGTGCCCTTTTACCCAATAAAACAACATGGACATGGACAGTAGCCATGAGAAAAGACTAATCAAGTAACCTCTAAAAGCCCTTTAAGCAAATGTCACTTAAAATGTGCCTTGTGCAGTTTCGTGTCCATTCTTTAGTGCCTCTAGTATCTATTTATTTTGGGGTGGGGGTGATTTCTGGTCTGTGCAGTATGTCTTTTTTTAATTGTAATGTTAATCTAAAAACTGGTGGTGTGTTTTATTTAAGTGTATCTATTAACGGCCCTAGTTAGGGTAGTGTATCCATTCACAATGGTAGTATGTATTTAACTCTTGATACCTGGATTTTCCACCTGATGACTTCTCATTTAAGTACACACAAAGTAAACTGGACTAAAGGGAATTTCAACAGTCAGCAGGATCCAAATCTGAACAGCACAGCCAAAGGGCTCAGTTAAAACAACTTGTGCTGCGAAACTCCCACCAGCTCCTCTTCAGACCATCAAACTGCACTCAGATTCTATACAGAACCTTGTGTCCTTAGATTCACTCTTCTGTCTAGATCATTTGTCTGCTGATAATTTAAAGGTAGTCCAAAGGCACTAATATGTTAATGTTGACAATGTTAATATTATTCATTTTAATTACTAAATAATTATCTGTTATCTGTAAGCTTTCATCTACCACTTTCTTGACACTGCAGTGTGAATATATGGATCATTTATTTTAACTATGCAGTTAATTTTTATTAATACAGCTTAGGCTTATCCTTACTTTCTCTGTCCACTGATCCAGCAATACGTCTGTTATTTGTTTGCTTTGCAGCTGCCGGTTTGACTGTGGTGTGGTCTGACATCTGTTTGTGCATTTTTTTTTTTTTTTTGTATTATCTTTTCTATGTCCAGCCAAAGGACCTAACTGTTCAAAGGCTGGAAAAGCAGATCCAGGCAGAGTGAAAGGACAATTCAAACTAAACCAACCAGTATATCATGAACATACTCTGAGGGCATCTGTTTATGGTAAGAAATAATGCCTGCTTATTTGCAATTTATTTGATCAATATAATATGGGGACAATATATCTGATCTAACACATGCATTTTATAGTAAAATCACTTTTAAGTTATTTTTACTGCTGATTAAGTTTATGAAATAATAGTATGATTATTACATGCATAGTTGCAATGGTGAATGTTAACTTCATTTAGTTAATGTCTGCCTCTCTGTATACGCACTGCAGTGTAGTGCTTTGAAAACAATAGCAAGTAGGATTGCAAAGGCCAAAGTCAGTAGGAAATGCTATGTGACGCTGATGGATTGGGAAAATGTGTGAGCGTTACACAGGAAGTCTGGTAAGGCCCAGCAAGCAAAGTCCTCGATAACCCCCCTATTAAAATATCTGCCAGTAAGACCACATGACCTGAAGCTGCATATCCTGTGACGCAATCTTTCTGGGAGTGTTCTTGGACTGAAGCCAAATTTCCCATCATAGAATTGGAAAAGGAATGGAGACATGTTGACTCGATTAAGCTAAAATCTCTCTGAGCACCCGGCCACTTACAGAGCATAAGAGGGTGTGGCTTTTCCTTAATAGTAGAGTTGACACTTTTAAGCATTTATACAATGTTTAAATTGATTTTGTTTGTGGACAGGATTAAAACACAATGAAACTAATCCACTGACAAACAATGAGGTGTATAATTTTGTATGTTCAACTGAACTGTATCCTGAAATAAAAATGGAGCAAACAAGCATTCCACTCCCTTAAAGTCACATGTTACTATTCATCAAGATTTGCAAAGGAAATCACTTTCTTTGGCTACTTCCAATAGTGACTCTCATGACTGCAATAAAAATGTCGTTACCGGTCTATAGCCAACAAAGACCCCTTTGTTTGTAAATGCTAGTCACTTAATTCTAGAACCACATGCTCTATATGAGACAGTCACAGATAAGAGTCCCAAATAAGATGAATAAATGAGTTGTACATTTAGCAGAAGCCCTTATCCAGAGCATCTTTCAATTCATCTTATTATACATTTTGAGCAATTGAGAGTTAAGTGCCTTGCTCAAGGGCCCAACAGTGGCAACTTGGTGGTGGTGGGGTTTGAACCCAACACCTTCTGATCAGGTCATTTAGCTACCCTTGCCCTAATCAATTGTGCAAGGATTTTCCCTTGACCAAAAAGTCAGCATAAATTCCAATTTTATATAATATTTAACAATTTAATTGATGTGTTTATGTATTGTCCTGTCAGGTGTAAAAATTCAAGACAAAGTCAGAATGGATGTAAAAAGAAAAGAGATGGACCTTTTGAGCAACAGCATTGCTGCCTATGCTCACATAAAAGGTTATTATTATTATTATTATTATTATTATTATTATTATTATTATTATTATTAACCATCAATAAATGATTATTGATTTATGTAATTATTAGAATTATTGTTGCATTAACTGGTACACTGCAAGCTAAGTTATATGTATACATTTTAACCTTTCAGATAATCCTGAGAAGTTTGGACTCTACTTTGTAATTGGCGTATGTTTTGGCCTGGTGCTTACCCTCTGTCTGTTAGTTATTCGAATTTCCTGCAAGCCTCGGACCACAACTGAGCCACCCACTCCAGAGAGAAAACAGCTGAAGGACTATTGTGAAGATGATGAAGATGAAGATAGTGATGAAGAGGAGGAGGAAGAGGACGAGGAGGAAAATGAGGACAAAGTTGGAGATGTGGAAGCTACTATTACCCACTGTAACGCAGAAATCCCCATTGGCAACCACCACAGCACTTTGGATGGAAATGTGAATGTGTTTACCTCAGCAGAGGAGCTGGAACGAGCCCAACGCTTGGAGGAGAGAGAGAGGATCATCAGGGAAATCTGGAGAAATGGACAACCAGATATCCTGGGCACAGGAACCAGTACCATTGGAAGGGTGCATTATTATTAACTTTCCTTAGAACTGAATGGGTTCCCAGCACAAGACTTTTAAAGACATTGTATTTAGAATGTTCATGCCCAGTGAACCGAGCATACATTGGTGCTATGTTGTACATTGAGACAGTTGTTGTGGTGAATTATCCTATTAGAGAAAATTGCTGTTTTTAAATGTTCTCATAATAGTCATGTTTCCCCCCCTAAAGTTTTCAGGGTAAAGAATCAGGTTTTGTTCAATATGCACCACTTCACTGGGCCATTTGTTCTATACTTTTTTGTTTATTTTTTATAGTTCATACATTTCTTTTTGTGTAAACTGATTACTGATTAAACATCAGTACATGTTTTATATCAAATCAGTACATTTATACTGACATTCAGTATGTCTTTTTGTTGTGTGTCTATATGTACATCGAACAGCCATAAAAACAACACCACCAGAACAACATTGACTAGCAACTATACATCTACAGGTGACAGGGTCATGGGCACCCAAGCCTTTCCTATGCTTGCTGGGACCAACGACAGCCCTCCCAGGCCAATCGCACTGAAAAGCCAATGTAACACAAATCCCCCAAAAGTCAATGCTGACTATTATAGAAAGGCACTAAAACACCAGGACACCACAGCCCACTGTCAAGTGGAAAATAGACGAAGACCGACAATCCAGCAATTTTCCAGATCCCAATCCAAACAAGCACCCATCGGATGTGCCGGACAAATAAATCCAAACCACAGACACCCCACCACATAGCTCACAGCCCCCAAAGGTTCTGCTGCCAAAGTTTAAAGGTGCCAGACAAATAATATTACACACATATATTTATACAAGAGTTGTTCAATTCAAACAGGGACTTAGCTCTGAGCCTGCAGTCGTTCCTGTGAACATTCAGAGAGTTGAAACAGCTGATCCTTGAAAATTGACTGCTAACCTGTCGCCAACGAAGAGATCTGTGTGGAACCACGAACTCCACTTGCAAACCACTTTCCTCATTCCATATACAGTCTTGATCTTGCTCAAAGACATTTCCACACGCTTATGCCATTAAAGGAGTTCCAGGGAGGCCAGGCATACTGAGAAAACACTCTACTTTAATGGTGTCTAAGCACTAGTGAAATTCTGGGTTAAGTCAAGTCAAGTCAATTTTATTTATATAGCGCTTTTAACAATTGACATTGTCGCAAAGCAGCTTTTGTGTAGCAGGGGGTTACTGGATATAGAGAAATAATGGCAGTTATTACTCTCATAAGTCCCAGTTTGACTCTGATTCAGATTAAAACACTATCCCCACAGACTTGTACAGTTTGTATTAAGTATGAAGGGAGCATCCACATGTCTTCTTACCCTGATGTGCACATCACTCAGGAACAGGGTAAAGTCAAACCACATGAAGTGTTAAGGAGAACCAATCCTCCAGGATTTGTTCTTTATGCTTCCTAACAATTTGATGCCTTTTTTCTGATTAGCCTCACTGATAAGTGTTTTTTGTTTTCTACACTCTGTTTAGTCCTGATCCCTTGAGCTTGCTTTGCATTGTGAGTACGGAATGATCTTATTTTCACTATTAAACATAGCCATCTACTGTTTTAAGTGTTTGTTTGTTTTTTACATGCTTATGTTATATAAGTGAACAACTAACTTCATCAATTAGGGTTTAATAACTTGTTGCCAGCAGAACCATAATAATCACTGCATTCATTATTCATTATATTTGTTCAGTTAAATCGAAGTGGTATATATATACACATACTGCCATATATACTTTACCACACACACACACACACACACACACACACACACACACACACACACACACACACACACACACACACACACTGTAGGTACATCTCAATAAATTAGAATATTATCAAAAGTTGATTTATTTAAAAATTATTAAAACCCAAAATCTGAGAAAATGAGAATATTACTCAAGACCAATAAAGAAAATATTGCATGTGGCATTTGAGCACTGGTAGTTGTATAAAACATTTCTAGACTAGTTTTGTAAGACACCAACAGATGGCAGCACAAGGCTGCACCTACCTTTATTCATCATTCCATGTGGTTTCAAGAGCGGAAGAACTGGAAGACAATTAGAGATCAGGAAGACCTTCAATGAACCATTTAGCAACTTCAGAGAACAATCCACAACATTGAAGGCATTGTTCCCAAGGCTGCTGAGCCAGGAGCAGAAGGAAACATTCCATTAACGTCTGCCAAGGCCTCCGTCAGTGAGCAGTGGATGACCCGTCCTTCATGTCGGGGATGGGTCTATGGAACCAGCCCTGAGACGAAGCAATGGTCTGCACAGTAGTCCATCATCTCCAAGACAGAAAAAGGCAAGGCACGTCTATAGCTCGACCAAGTGGATGTTCATCATCTTTTTCAACATTCTCTGCATTGTGCATAGAGAATTCATCCCCAGGGGCTGGACTGTCAATAGCAAATGCTACTGCCAGGTTTTAAGGTATATGAGGGAGCACATACAGCAAAAAAAAACAGAGCTTGGAAACTGGGCTAATAATAATTAAAGATGTGTCTTGATGAGAAACAGAGAACAAAGCTCAGTAAAAGAGATATTTTTTGCAGTACTATAAAAAAATATTTTTGGAAAAAAACATAAAGCAAAAGCATAAACATAAAGGCATGCATAAAACAAGTTTGGTCTTGATGATTATGTAAAATCTTTTAATCTGAAAGTAAAGTTTTCTTTTCTGGATAAGGCTAAAAGCCATTTGATTAAAAAGTATTTGTATTTATCCATCCATTTACCTTGAGTAATTGTTTTATCCTGATGTTGATAGAGGTGGAGCCATCTTGGGACAACAGTCAACAGTGCTTGTGAGGGTGAGGAACCCACTCTGCTACCTGCTCCACCATGCAGCCCTAATAATATACACAAAAATATGTTAGAAATATTACTGTACATGATGTAACAAGTATCTTTGTACAGATGCAATACTAAAAAGAGCTTTTCAAGACATTTCATACAGTTCTCTTTACCAACACAACAGTTAATCTTGCATGCAGAATGTACTAAACCTTCCAAAACACTTCAATCAGTACATCTCTCAATTCAAATGCATTCTGCCATAACATTGACCAATGGTGTCACCCAGCAACATCATTTTGTCACTCATAACGCAATTATTTTAAATAAATAAATAAATCTGTGGGGGGCGGTTGGGGGGGGGGGGGTCCACAAAAACCCAAGTTTCCACTGCAAAATATGATTGTCTGTAATGTAATCAGTTATTATAAAAGGAATAAATCAATCATGTAGTTGTATTTCCAAATATGCTTTATTTTTGCCTTATGCTGTATATGCAGTTGACATTCAATTCTGAAATACCAAAACAAAATGAAGAAGCATTCATAATATAATTTTTAAAATAAACAAACAAATACATATTGTACAATATATATGGAATATTCGCTAATAAATATGTACATCATTGCTATAGTCAGTGTAGATTTCTGAATTGGCCCACAAGTTCTCATCTGGGTCACACCTAATATTCTCTGTTCCTATACACCTAAAAAAAAAAAAAAAAACTCTTTCAATGTCTTATCTATCCCTGACAATCTTTCGCAGATATTTCCTGTCATGTAGCATTAAATGCATGTGAAAGGTAATAATATACCTTCCACCTCCTTGAGGAAAAAACTACCTGTGTGGGGTTGAAAAGTGGAAGGAAATGTGAGATCCACCACCCTTACACCCACCTGTCCTTCTCCCACTCCTTTGTCTCCCCTCCTAGCACTCACTCCTCTTTCTTTTTATTTAAAAAAAAATCAGTTTTTAAATATTGTCTTAATATTATATTAACTAAGGAAATGGTTTAATAACTAATTTTTATAATAACTTTGTTTTGAACTCAGGCTTATGTTAGCAGTGCAAAATATGCTGCAGGTTTGTAGTTAATAAAAATGGTTCACAGTTTAGTCCAAATAGAAAGCTGTTGTGATCAGTGTGGGAAGAGATTCAAAAAAGAAAACTGGGTATTGGAAAACGTTGTTAACTAAATTGTTAGCAATTATTTTGAAAACTATAAACTGCAAGTAAAAAAAAAAGTGCATTTAGTCCAAAGATGTCATAATGTGGTTTAGGCAAATTGATAGCGATTACTCAAAGAATCTTTAAACATTTGGCGCACGTCTGGGACGTGTGCCATTTGTAACACTTGTCTTTACAATTTTAGTGTGAACTTTAGGTATGCTTTGTTACTGTATAGTTGGTAATGAGGGAGTGCAAACATTTTGGAAGAGAAAGATGAAAATGGGATGAATTACTTTTGGCAAATATGTCAACCCTTATCATTCTGAATACATGTCCATGTTATATGAAAATAATAGGTCTGATTGTCTTTCTGAATCATGTGTGATAATATCTGAAGAAGAAAAAAAATTAATATATAAAATACAAAATAATGGTTAAATGCCACCCCCTTGTTGTGAACAAGGGATATTACAACCAGGTAATTGTACATGACCAGTTTGCATAACCAGTCCAAGCCAAGATGGTTATATTTATGTGATGTATTTGTAATAAACACATTACATGTGATATTTTTAACCTGAGGTTGATTATGTTTTACTTTTATAAATTAACATTTCAGTTGGGAAATGTGCCAATAAACAATAATTATCTTTAAATCTTAGTCTAGACAGCTGCAGGCAGAGATGCTAGCTGAGTATTTATAATCCATTGGCAAAGGATTTCATTTTATCTGAGTGATATAAAGCAAGACTACTATACACTGTAGAAACAATTCAACAGCACACAACACTTCCAAAAAGTAGCTTCACACCTCTAGGGTCAAGGATTTGATTTTGATTAATAAGGCTTATTCTTATATCCAAAGTCCCCCTAGTACGTGAGCTTGTGTGCTGCTGGCCTCCCATGACGCTGAACAGGATAAGCAGTGTAGAGAATGAGTGAGTGAGTTAATCTATAGATAAAACTGTTCTCCCTTACATCAAATCTGTGTTGTCCAATACAGTGCTTTTGAATACGTATTTAACCCTCTGCATTTTTTCTACATACTTTCACATGGATTTTATTGGGATTATAGATCATGAATCTATAAAAAAAAAAGCCCACATCGATTGCAAAATTATTTTAAAAACAAAACTCTTACTAGTTATTTTATCATGTACTCACTCCATGACTAGAAAATCCCCTAAATGGAACAACAAAAATGCTATCAGAAATTACATAATTAGTTTATTGAACATCAGAAGTGTTATATAATCTGTCTGATTTATTAGAGATAGGTAAAAATATACACAATATACAATATATATGAAAGTGTGTATGAAAAAAAGACATTGTACTGCACATCAGTAAATCTATTCGTTTACTTTTTTATTTATTTAATGAAAAGAATATGGTAGAAGCATGATTCTGCCCAAAGAAAACTGCCTACCAAAGATCAGAGGGTAAGAGGACAAAA